>JARYGA010042343.1:0-39841 GCA_030545235.1 Helianthus tuberosus
GCATAACTGTAATCTTTTGCTTTGATTTGTAAATCTTTTGACTATGTGAAGCAATTGTTTATCAAACTATTTTCTCCTTTGATTGTGTTTACAAAGTTTGTTTTCATTTCCGCTGCACTTTACATGTTTTCATATTCACAAATCATTCCAAACATACAAACAAACACAATCATGAGAGCCTCCGATCTTAACAGGCGTGAGCAACTGATCTGGACAGAAACTTGAATTTTAGCATTTTTCAGCAATAGGATTGAACTTGGGGGTCTTTTTTGTAACTTTTTCAATACCATTTGCTGGTTTTGGGGCACCCCTAGTATTACAAATCAATGGGCATGAGGTGTACGGCCAAGATCGAAGCTCATTTCCCGATAAACGATCCTAACGGTGGTCCATTTCCTATAAATACCCACCATAGTTCTTTGCAATCTTCACACAAATCTGATCTATTTGCTCTAAGTTGAGGCTTAGCACCTCATACCTGAGCAAGTTGATCTAGATTTATCATTCTTGGACCCTTGGTAAGTCCTCTTTCGTTCTTTTACGCGTTTTTAGCGTGAAAGTCAAACTGTGTTTGACTTTCTGCATTGACCAGTTTATGGTCAACAAGAAGTTCGTTTGAACTTCGCAACGTGAGCGTAATCACGATGGTTATAGTCCCTAGTGACTATACCTACTGATTACCACGTTGTTTAGGTGTAGTGACGAGTCGTAGTTTCGGCCAAAATGCGTATTCTTGCGTATTTTGTAACCAAACTACTTTTAGGTATCAAAACTGTTTGTTTTGATACCAAAACCTGTTTTCTAACTTAACTAAACATGTCTTAACATGTTTAGCTCGTCACTTTTAGTTTAGTGCTTGTGTAGAGTCGTAAGTCAAGCGGACTAAACACCCGCTTAGACTTTCGAACTCGACCCGTTTGGTCGATCATTAGGATTCGACCAAACATGTTTAGTGACCATAGTTGCATAGGGAATAACCTTCCGAGGTTATACCTTATGGTCACTTAGGTTTAATTAGTTGTATGATAGGTAGTTTATATGCCTTAGGTAAATGACCAAAATGCCCTTTTCATGCATAATTGGTAATTAAGCATATGTAACACAAACTTTTGTCACATAACTGATTATGCAACATATTTAACATGTTTAGGCATATAATACTTGTCATAGGACTAGTTAGACGTCTCGAACGCGCTTTACGCGAACGACGCGTTAACGTAGCGTAAGCTACCTTAATGGGTCGCAATGGGTTGAAAGCACTTAGGTTAGGTTCCGATTTAGAATGTAGGCTTTGTTAAACCATATCACATGAGTTCCAACACTCATTTGGTTTACAAGACCTCATTCTATCCAATCTTCCGATTTAGGTGTCGATTGTTTGACTAGTGATTCGATTACTAGGTGCTGCTTGATTTCTCTGGTTTACTTGAGTTTGTTGAAGTTCTATTGATTGAGGATACTTTGCACTTCATGTGAGTACATAGTTCCCCTATTTTACTGTTTTCAATTGTTTTGGGGTGATTCATATGTATCAAAACGATTTTCGATATTTTAACGATGGTTTCAAAAAACGATTAAGATGGTTTATACTAAACTAATAACGATTTCGATAGTGTGAACGAACTTGTTGGTTGTAGTTACATAACGAATGACATTCATTAGCATTGATCAAGCCGACCAGTATTAAGTTATGGTACCATAGGATCTGACAAATCCCGTTAGCATACTGCACCCATGGTTATGTGTGGGTTAGGTGGGTAATGACTGAATCTGATTGTTAACTTACTCTTTGGTGGTTTGTTAATGTGAGAAGCGAGATAGTCGAGTCACGAAGGTTTGAATGTTATTAGCGAGACGACCAAAAATAGTTTTCACAATTAAAACGAGGATGATTTAAACGACTTAAACGAGTTAAACTATTTGGAAATGATTTGAAACAAGATTAAACGAATTGGATAAAGGATTGGTTTTTAGTTAAGTGTTTAGATAATGGGACGGGTGTAATATGGTGAAAACATGGTAGATACGCCGCTGGTACTTCTTATATATAAGTGTTTTCAACATATTACATACCGTGGCGTTATTTAGTTCACTTGGGTAAACGATTTTGAAACGATGTCACATAACGATGTTTTCGAAAGGATATAAACCATATGAGATTTATTAAACGAGTTAATACGAAATGTTTTACAATTTGGTTTACTAAAACAAATGTTTTTGGGTTAAGAATCATGGCTACGATGTTTTATAAATTATAACCCGCTTGATTTGAGTTGGTTAATTTCGTTGCAATATTATACTCTTTTCAAAACAAGGTTTTTTTTAATATAGTATTGCAACATGTAAACTAGCCATGAATCAAACACTCTTATAAAACCTATGTGCTCGCCAGCATTTCTTTGCTGGCTTTGTTTTTACATATGTTTCAGGTGATGTTGATTACTAGGATGCATGAGTCACATAGGATCTGGACGAGGCCTTAGTGACATAATAACAGTGATAGTCGATATGTAACTTGTTTGTTTCGTGTTAAAACAATGTAAATTACTTAATGAATAAATAAAACGAAACTCTTTTGTATCCATGGTTGTGAAACAATAATTCTGCCACGACACTCCCCGACGTTTCCGCCACAGTTTGTTGTTTTAACGTGGTCGGGGTGTGACAAAAGAGTTGGTATCAGAGCCAATGGTTATAGGGAATTAGGTTATTAGTAATGCTTTGACCTAGACTATAACTTTCTAGGACCCCAACGCGAGTTTTTCTTGTGTTTAGATTTTTAAAACAAAACCGTCACCTACCCTTAGGTGATAACCACAATGAGAACACAAATTCGAATCCACTTCGAAGATTAATCATCTGTTCTATGATGATTGATTACTAGGTTTTGAACCCTTCCAGTTTGACTCATATTTGGGTTGGTGCCTTTTGAGTTTTTAAAATCTCGTCAAAGTTTGGGTCTAAATAATGTGAACACGTGCAAACTGGAAGAGTGAATGCATGTACCCTGAGTTTTCTGTCTAAGGCTAGAGTGTTCGTACAAATCCACATAATCGGACCAGTCACTCATACCTGGGAACTCTTGGGGTGAGTGTTCACTTATAGGCGAGCATGTCTTCGCGATACATTATTTTGACTCATTTACTTTGATTAGTCACCGCGTGTCGTTTGTTTGTTCGAGGTAACGAACAAATGATCGCCTTCCTTGTGTTTTGTCGATATTTTCAACACCTCTTTTGTTTTTCCAATTGTCGATCTCACTCGATTCCCCTGTTTCCTTTTTAGACAATGCCTCCTCGACGTGATGCACAATCTTTTACTGCTGAAGAAGTCGCAGCCCTTGTCTCTCAACAAATGGCTGCTGTGCTTCCAGGCGTTGTGACCCAGATCCACGAGTTATACAACAACAATAATAATTACAATGCACAGTGTAATTTCAAGAATTTCAATTCTGCTAAACCGCTTAAGTTCTCTGGGTCTCAAGGAGAAACCGCGCTCCTTCAATGGTTCGAGAGTATCGTGAGCACATTCAGACATGTGCAATGTCCGAATGGGCGTAAGGTTGAATTTGCATCAAGTGTGTTTGAGAAGCGTGCTTTTATGTGGTGGAACGGGGTGATGCATGATAGGGGTGCCGAAGTGGCATTGGCACAGACATGGGAAGAGCTTTGAGCTCTCATGATGAAAGAGTTTTGTCCCCGTCACGAAATTCGAGCTTTGGAACGAGAGTTTGACTATCTAAAGCAAGATGGGGGAGAACACCGTGCGTATACGAATCGTTTCGAGGAACTCAGTCTTTTGTGTCCTACGATGGTTACGCCATTGGAGAAAGCGATAGAGAGGTGTATCCATGGTTTACCCGATTCCATATAGGATATTGTGACTGGCATTAATCCTACTACTGTTCGTCACGCGATCGAGTTGTCTGCTACCCTGACTGAGTCTCAAGTCAGGAAGGGTAAACTTACCCACAAGGGTGATAAGAAGAAGTCGACCGATTCTGTTAAAGACAAGGACAAGGATAAGGGTAAGAGTAAGAAGGGTGAGTCTTCGAAGAAGTCGAGAAAGCGAAAGGGTTCCCAGAACTTTGCAGTTACTGCTCAGAACCCTCAGAACCAACCAGCTCAACCTCCTGCGAAGAAAGTTTATGCTGGTACCGCACCTCATTGTGCTCGCTGCAACGGTCATCATGTTGCACAACAAGCTTGTAAGCAATGCACAACGTGTGGTAAACTTGGACATCTGACCAACATTTTTCGTCTAGGTCAGAATCAGGTTGCTCAGGTTCCAGCGCAGGTTCAAGGGAATGCTGCGAGATTCCCACTGGGTTCATGTTTCAATTGTGGAGAGTTTGGTCACTTCCGCAACAACTGCCCGAGGTTGGTGAATGCAAATGCGAATCCGAACGTGAATGTCAACGCGAATGTGAATCCCGCTCGTGGGCGAGCGTACAACTAGAATGCCAACGAAGCGAGGGCTGACAACGAGGTTGTTAATGGTACGTTTCTTGTTAACAATCGACCTGCATCTATTCTTTTTTATTCTGGTGCCGATAGAAGTTTTGTTTCATTATCTTTTGAGCCTTTACTTGCGATACCTAGAACTAAACTGAGGAAACCCTTATATGTCGAAGTTGCTACTGGTAAACCTCTTGTTCTCGATTCTGTTATTCGTGATTGTCAATTGAACCTTGATGACCATCTTTTTCCTATTGACCTCACACCGATCCAACTTGGGAGTTTCGATATTATTGTTGGGATGGATTGGTTAACCAAACATCATGCAGAGGTGATTTGTTTCGATAAAATCATTCGTATTCCTCTTTCGTCTGGCGATGTTCTGGAAGTTTGTGGCGAGAAGCCATCTGGTGGATTGAAGCTTATGTCGTGTACAAAGGCCCAAAGTTATTTGCGAAAAGAATATGTTGCTTTTCTGGCACATGTCACCGAGGAGAAAGGCAAGAGCAAGAGTATTCGGGATATTTCGATTGTTCGGGATTATCCAGAGGTGTTTCCTGATGAACTACCTGGTTTGCCTCCAGTTCGTCAAGTCGAATTTCATATTGACCTTGTACCCAATGCCAACCCGATTGCGAAAGTACCTTATCGTCTTGCACCGTCGGAGATGCAAGAGTTATCAAAACAACTTCAAGAATTATCTGATAAAGGATTCATCCATCCGAGCTTTTCGCCTTGGGGAGCTCCTGTTCTCTTTGTGAAAAAGAAAGATGGATCTTTTCAAATGTGTATCGATTATCGTGAGCCTAATAAGCTTACCATCAAGAATCGATATCCTCTACCTAGAATTGATGATCTCTTCGACCAGCTAAAAGGTGCTTCATGCTTTTCCAAGATCGATATGCGTTCTGGGTATCATCAACTTCGTGTTCTCGAAGAAGATATTCCCAAAACTGCTTTCCGCACGAGATATGGGCATTACGAGTTCACTGTCATGCCTTTTGGTTTGACAAATGCCCCAGCTATCTTCATGGACTTAATGAATAGGATCTGTAAACCTTATTTAGACAAGTTCATCATTGTGTTCATCGACGATATTCTCATTTATTCGAAGTCTCAAGCCGAGCACGAGCAACACCTTCGCTTAACATTGGAACTCCTTAAGAAGGAACAACTTTTTGCTAAATTCTCCAAGTGTGAGTTTTGGCTTAAAGAAGTTCAGTTCTTGGGTCATATAGTCAACGACCAGGGTATTCATGTGGATCCATCCAAGATTGTTGCTATTAAAGATTGGAATACGCCGACGACACCTACAGAGATTCGATCTTTTCTTGGTCTTGCTGGTTATTATCATCGATTCATTTCTAATTTCTCGAAGATCGTGGTTCCACTCACTGCTTTGACTCAGAAGAATAAGCCTTTTGAGTGGGGACCCAAGCAAGAATAAGCATTTCAAATGCTGAAACAGAAGCTTTGTGATGCTCCTGTTCTATCTTTACCTGAAGGAAATGATATTTCGTTGTTTATTGTGACGCGTCGAATCTAGGACTTGGTTGCGTTCTTATGCAACGAGGTAAAGTCATAGCTTATGCGTCTAGACAATTGAAAGTTCACGAGAAGATCTATACGACTCATGATCTTGAGTTAGGAACTGTGGTTTTCGCGCTTAAAATCTGGAGACATTATCTTTATGGCACAAAGTGTGTGGTTTTCACAGACCACAAAAGTCTCCAGCATATTCTTAATCAGAAGGAGTTGAACATGAGGCAACGGCGATGGGTTGAACTCTTAAACGATTACGATTGCGAAATCCGCTACCATCCTGGTAAGGCGAATGTCATAGCCGATGCGCTTAGTCGAAAGGAATGAGTCAAGCTTCATTATGTTCAAACTCTATCTGACCTTCAAACTCGTGTTCTTCGAGCTCAACAATTTTGTGTTTCACAAAATTTGATAGGTAAGGAATTACCACATTAGCTTGAGTTTAAGCTCGAAGCAAAGGACGATGGTTTACTCTACTTCAAGGATCGTTTGTGGGTTCCGAAACAAGACGATCTTCGCACCTTGGTAATGGACGAATCTCACAAGTCTCGATACTCTATCCATCCTGGTGCTGACAAAATGTACAAGGATCTTCGTACTCAGTATTGGTGGCCTGGTATGAAAAAGGATGTTGCCTTGTATGTATCAAAATGCCTAACTTGTCTCAAAGTCAAGGCTGAACATCAACGACCTTCTGGTTTGCTTGTACAACCAGAGATACCGGTGTGGAAGTGGGAGAACATTGCAATGGATCTCATCACAAAGTTACCGCGTACATCTAGAGGTCATGATGCTATTTGGGTTGTTATCGATCGGTTAATGAAATCAGCTCATTTTATTCCGATTCGCGAGGATCTATCTGCTGATAAACTTGCAAAGATTTATGTTGATAAGATTGTATCATGACATGGTGTTCCTTTGGATATCATTTCCGATCGTGATGCTCGATTTTCATCTCATTTTTGGAAGACCAAGCAATCTGCTTTGGGGACCCAACTAAATCTAAGCACTGCTTATTATCCCCAAACAGATGGACAATCGGAGAGAACGATTCAAACTTTGGAGGATATGCTTAGAGCATGCGTAATAGACTTTGGTGGTAATTGGGATTCTCATCTTCCATTGATCGAGTTCTCTTATGACAATAGTCATCATGCTAGTATTACTATGGCACCATTCGAAGCTCTCTACGGTCAAAAATGTCGTTCACCTATCTGTTGGAATGAGATCGGTGAAGCTCAGCTTACTGGACCTGAGCTCATTCTGGAAACAACAGACAAAATCAAGAAAATCCGCGATAATCTTGTGACAGCTCGAAGCCGTCAAAAGAGTTACGCGGATATGCGACGCAAGCCCTTAGAATTTCAAGTCGGAAACCGTGTCCTACTCAAGGTGTCACCTTGGAAGGGAGTGGTGAGATTTGGAAAGAAAGAAAAACTTGCACCCCGATATGTTGGACCATTTAAGATTGTTGAAAGAATTGGAAAGGTTGCCTATCGACTAGAGCTACCTCCAGAGCTTGGAAATATTCATGTGACTTTTCACATGTCCAATTTGCGAAAGTGTTTAGCTGATGCTGATCTTCATATTCCTATCGACGAGATCCGAATTGATGAAACGATGCACTTGGTTGAGAAACATGTGGAGATAGTGGACCGTGCAGTCAAACAGTTGAAGAACAAACGAATTCGATTGGTCAAGGTTCGCTGGGATTCCAAACGTGGCCCAGAGTTTACTTAGGAACGTGAGGACCAGATGAAGACGAAATATCCGCATTTGTTTTCACAAGTTTCCTCTAAATAAAATTTCGGGATGAAATTTCCTAAAGTAGGGGAGACTGTGACAACTGTGTTCTGTAATCGTCGTATAATGTAAAACAATGTCAATTATCAATAAAACAATGTGCTTTGGTGTTATTATATGTGTTTTGGTGTTACTATATGTGTTTTGGTGTTATTATGTGTGTATTTGTGTTTGATGATTTTACAATTTAATTCGATTCCAATTTCAAGCTTTAAATCGCTTTCTGGAAGGTTATACGCAAACTGGTGCGTAAACGCAGTCAGTTTAATGCAACAAACACTCCGGAATAGTGACATAGGCTTAACATACCTTAAATAACCTCCACATAACTTAGAAATAAGTTTTGGATGGTTTGGTGTGTTGAAATCAAGTTTGTTCGATCGTAGGGACTAGTTGTGTCAAACTGTGAAAATATATTGATTTGTATAGTAACGAACATTCCGGAACTTGATCATAAGTTAAACATACCCTAAATATCCTTTACATAGCTTAGAAATAGGCTTTGAGGGGTTCAGTATGCTAAAATAAACTTTATTGATCAATAGGGACTAAAAGCGTCAAAAAAGTGCACAAGTTTGCATTTTCACGCATATCTTACGTTCTGAATATATCCGGACATCCAAAAATTTATTTAATCATTAAAATATTTTATTTTAGTGATTGGCTTGATAAAATTCCATTCGTCGCGTAATTTGGATCGTTTTTGCATTCGTTACGACTTCCGTCGTAATTAACCGAATAACGCAACCGTACGACCAAACGAACCGAAATTCGAGATATTTTTTAGTATGTTTCATGTTCCCTATACTTTAACTTCATTTTAGAGCCTTGAAATGAGGTTAACGGGGTTTAAACGCATCGAAAAAGGACTTAAACATGTGCAGGGACCATTTCTGCCATTTTTGAAACTTTTTAGTTCTGGCACCTGGTGGCGCTGCGCGAGCACCAACTGTCTTCCCCGTGGCACGGTGCGAGCAACTGATCTGGACAGAAACTTGAATTTTAGCATTTTTCAGCAATAGGATTGAACTTGGGGGTCTTTTTGTAACTTTTTCAATACCATTTGCTGGTTTTGGGGCACCCCTAGTTTTACAAATCAATGGGCATGAGGTGTACGGCCAAGATCGAAGCTCATTTCCAGATAAACGATCCTAACAGTGGTCCATTTCCTATAAATACCCACCATAGTTCTTTGCAATCTTCACACAAATCTGATCTATTTGCTCTAAGTTGAGGCTTAGCACCTCATACCTGAGCAAGTTGATCTAGATTTTCCATTCTTGGACCCTTGGTAAGTCCTCTTTCGTTCTTTTACGCGTTTTTAGCATGAAAGTCAAACTGTGTTTGACTTTCTGCATTGAATACGAAGTTCGTTTGAACTTCGCAACGTGAGTGTAATCACGATGGTTATAGTCCCTAGTGACTATACCTACTGATTACGAGGTGTAGTGACGAGTCGTAGTTTCGGCCAAAATGCGTATTCTTGCGTATTTTGTAACCAAACTACTTTTAGGTATCAAAACCGTTTGTTTTGATACCAAAACCTGTTTCTAACTTAACTAAACATGTCTTAACATGTTTAGCTCGTCACTTTTAGTTTAGTGCTTGTGTAGAGTCGTAAGTCAAGCGGACTAAACACCCGCTTAGACTTTCGAACTCGACCCGTTTGGTCGATCATTAGGATTCGACCAAACATGTCTAGTGACCACAGTTGCATAGGGAATAACCTTCCGAGGTTATACCTTATGGTCACTTAGGTTTAATTAGTTGTATGATAGGTAGTTTATATGCCTTAGGTAAGTGACCAAAATGCCCTTTTTCATGCATAATTGGTAATTAAGCATATGTAACACAAACTTTTGTCACATAACTGATTATGCAACATATTTAACATGTTTAGGCATATAATACTTGTTATGGGACTAGTTAGACGTCTCGAACGCGCTTTGCTCGAACGACGCGTTAAAGTAGCGTAAGCTACCATAATGGGTCGCAATGGGTTGAAAGCACTTAGGTTAGGTTCCGATTTAGAATGTAGGCTTTGTTAAACCATATCACATGAGTTCCAACACTCATTTGGTTTACAAGACCTCATTCTGTCCAATCTTCCGATTTAGGTGTCGAGTGTTTGACTAGTGATTCGATTACTAGGTGCTGCTTGATTTCTTTGGTTTACTTGAGTTTGTTGAAGTTCTATTGATTGAGGATACTTTGCACTTCATGTGAGTACATAGTTCCCCTATTTTACTGTTTTCAATTGTTTTGGGGTGATTCATATGTATCAAAACGATTTTTGATATTTTAACGATGTTTTCAAAAACGATTAAGATGGTTTATACTAAACTAATAACGATTTTGATAATGTGAACGAACTTGTTGGTTGTAGTTTCATAACAAATCCCGTTATGGTACCACCATAGGATCTGACAAATCCCGTTATCATACTGCACCCATGGTTATGTGTGGGTTAGGTGGGTAATAACTGAATCTGATTGTTAACTTACCCTTTCGTGGTTTGTTAATGCGAGAAGCGAGATAGTCGAGCCACGAAGGTTTGAATGTTATTATCGAGACGACCAAAAATTGTTTTCACAATTAAAACGAGGATGATTTAAACGACTTAAACGAGTTAAATGATTTGGAAACGATTTGAAACAAGATTAAATGAATTGGATAAACGATTGGTTTTTAGTTAAGTGTTTAGATAATGGGACGGGTGTAATATGGTGAAAACATGGTAGATACGCCGCTGGTACTTCTTATATATAAGTGTTTTCAACATATTACATACCGTGGCGTTATTTAGTTCACTTGGGTAAACGATTTTTAAACGATGTCACATAACGATGTTTTCGAAAGGATATAAACCATACGAGATTTATTAAACGAGTTAATACGAAATGTTTTACAATTTGGTTTACTAAAAGAAATGTTTTTTGGTTAAGAATCATGGCTACGAGGTTTTATAAATTATAACCCGCTTGATTTGAGTTGGTTAATTTCGTTGCAATATTATACTCTTTTCAAAACAAGGCTTTTTTTAATATGGTATTGCAACATGTAAACTAGCCATGAATCCGACACTCTTATAAAACCTATATGCTCGCCAGCATTTCTTTGCTGACTTTGTTTTTACATATGTTTCAGGTGATGTTGCTTGATGTTGATTACTAGGATGCATGAGTCACATAGGATCTGGACGAGGCCTTAGTGACATAATAACAGTGATAGTCGATATGTAACTTGTTTGTTTCGTGTTAAAACAATGTAAATTACTTAATGAATAAATAAAACGAAACTCTTTTGTATCCATGGTTGTGAAACAATAATTCTGCCACGATACTCCCCGACGTTTCCGCCACGGTTTGTTGTTTTAACGTGGTCGGGGTGTGACATGAGTGAACAAATCTTGATCATTGATTTACACACGTGGATGGCTAGGATTTCATCATCAAATCGTAAAATACACTAGTGTATTTCATCATCAAATCCTGGACATTGATCTACACACATGTATGGCCAGGATTAGTTCGCTTAGTTCGCAAACTACACTAATGTTCACTCTTGAACCTAATCCTATATATATATATATATATATATATATATATGAAAAGTCGTATACATAAATTTTCAAAAATTTTATTAAATGTGGATATATATTTATGAGAATTGTGCTTTAAAAATATATTAATTCACCAAAACCTGCAAAATAATCATTTAACGATCCTGCCGGAACTTTTAGGTAATTCAATTACTTATTGGCGATAATTAGAAAGTCAGGAGTAAATCCGAACTTTTCTTAGGTAAATCGGGTAATCGGGGCAAATTACACGCTTGTTTGATTAATCCTCCAACTTCAACAACTGGAACTGCCATTTGGGAGAATTAGACCCCCAAACTTTCCTTATAAAACAAATCATTTTATATTATACAATTAGTTTTGATATCGTATGTGATCATGCCCTTATCCTAACTCCTAAAACGAACAACCGTGACCGGCATGAAAAACGGTGCACGGAAAGACAAACTTGGTTTTGACTCTAAGACATTACCCATCGCCACAATTTGAAGCTATGAGTCTATTCTTTGATGAATATTCACATCCGATCTTGCTATATAGCAATTACCGATCCAAGAATTCTTTCCGATAATTAACCGTATAATACTAATACTAGGATTGGATTAGCGTTGCGAACATACGACTAAACTATGCTTACATATTACTTGCATACCTATCAAGTGAGTTTCATTTCCCCTTTTTCTTAACTATTTTACATGGTGTGAGAAGCATGTTTATATACGTACATACTTGCACATGAAAAAGTGATTTGATGTAAATTATCTGAGTTAACTCTTAACACACGGAAAGTCCCCACAAACACAAGTGGTTAACCATAGGCCGGTGGATGTGTGAATAGTACTATTGCTCTAACGAACCTAATTCGATGGCACGGATGCCATAGTTCATACTGCAATTGCACATATCCATGCATGTACTTTACACACGCTATGGAGTGTTAGACATAGCTACTTAGGGCGGTGACATGGTGGATGTGGACCACGGGGTTATGGATGAACAGTCGAGGCTTCACTTGTGGGCTTAGTATAATTATATCACATGTGCTAGATTCCATTTACCTATATATTAATTTGATACGAATAAAACCGATGAAATTCAGCAACTATTTGTAGTTGGTCGTTTTTCCTTAACATGAGTTTCAAGTAAAATGAAAGAACAATAATGTACGAATGTGCCAGTTGAACAAGTTTTGGCTTTTTGGATATTACTATGTATAGATGCAAGACACTAGTTATGTAAGGAATAAAAAAGTTTATGAGAACTAGCTTTCATTACTCTACTTATCGTGTGTAGACTTTTAAAATAATTTAATATGATGTACATTAAAATCTTTACAGTTTAATAATATGTCTCTTTATAAACAATAAGGTTAATACCAGAAGTGTCTATTGTAATCTAAAGATCGATAGATTAAAATCTTTCTCACCATTCTTATTTATTTTGCTTTTTATATTTGATCTTAATCCACATACATATAAATAAATTTCAGCTTAAGTTATAGTTAAATAGCTAAATCACTCTATATAAATGCCTTAACACCTTATTAGGTAATAGTTAAATAACTAAATCACTCTATATAAATGCCTTAATACCTTATAGTCATATAAAACATATGATGCGGGTTGTTAACAAACATGATATGATGATCAAATATAAGAAAATAGAAGATATAGCGACAAAATCAGGTGACAAATCTCTTATTAACCCAAACCAAAAGGATTTACCCCCCAATATTCCAAGATCTTACAACTGTAGATCAAAATCAGTACAGAAATACAAACGCATCAAGATGATCATCCACTGATGATCGTCCGTAACAATCAACAAGAACAATCTCTCAAATATAGGTGAGAGAAGACAAGAACTGCGATGAAATCGCCACAAACCCTAAAAACTAATGCAGAGAGTGAAGTTGTAAAACTGGGAGAGAGAATGAACGAATGATCTGGAAACAAGCCTTTTATGTGTGCGCTCAACAAAAAATACACTTCAGTCCAAAACTTTGATCGCGGTCCCTACAGAGTTACACTTTACCCCCTCTAACTCTATTACCTGTTACAACAACTCAGAAACTAATATAAAACCGTAACAACCAGACCAGAGCCCAATACACCATTAGCCCATAACAAAAGCCCACAATAATAATATATAAACCATAAGCCCAAAAGAATGAAACTTATAACAAGTTATTTCAACATCCCCCATCATTCTTTTGGCTTAAACAGGTCAACCATACCAAGTTTATCACAAAAATAATCATGAACATTAACACTTAAACCTTTGGTAAATATATCAACCAATTGACCTTCAATGTCAACCTTTTCAGTACTTATAAATCCTGTAGAAATTTTCTCTTAGAAAATATAAGTCAATCTCAAAGTGTTTCATCCTTTCATGAAAAACTGGGTTAGCTGCTATAGAAATAGCAGCACTACTATTGCAAAACAGTTTAATAGGCAACTCATAATTTATTTTCAACTCTTTTAACACATTTACAAGCCAGACAAGTTCACACGTAGCAGAACACATTGATCTATATTCTGCTCCCCAGTAGACCTAGAAACCATACTTTGTTTCTTGCTTTTTCAAGACACTAAATTTGTGCCTAAGAAGATTTAGAAACCAATGACAGATTTTCTAGTTACTAACATTTTGCCCAATCTGAATCAGCATAACAATACAGATGAGAATCAACACTTTTCCTGAACATAAGTCCTTTTCCAGGACTCGATTTCAAATATCTCAACAAACGTAATGCAATTTTAAGATGTCCTTCTAAAGGACTATGCATAAACTGACTTAGATACTGAACCGCTGTCACACCCCAACCGATGGTGGAAACATCGGTGTGAGACGAAACGAGATTGCAAGAGACTTCATAACATTATTTGTGACAATAATTAAATAATGGATTTCATTTCATTTCTAAAAGTCAATTACAAAGGTTAAAATCAAATACAACAACTTGATATACAATATGTTCAATACAAGAACACAACAAACAAGTACAAATTGATACAACATAATAAAACTTAAGACGTCTAATTGTGTATCTAAGCGTCATCACTACTTCAATTTCAAAGCGTCGTCATCCTCAACCTGTAATATGTTTAAAATAAAGTTCAATGCAAAAGCAAAGGCGAGTGTACAAGTTTGATACATACATAGTATAAAAATGAGTTTAAACAATTCCACATGGCAAGCTATTGATACAAGATAAACAATAAAATCGGCATGTGTTTAACTAATCAAACCAATGATGAAACACAATAAGCTCTTAACATAACCCAAATTTTATAGGCGATGCGTTAATCCTATAGCGCTATATATGTCAAGGATAGGCTCGTACGAAGTTAATGATAAGTATAACACAAAACGTATAACCCCAAGTTTAAAGTATCAAGCAATCAAGTAGGCATGCATGTATACGGAATGTTTGTGCATTTTGAATAAAGTTTAAGTGTAAGTTAGTAGATAACATGTTACACCCCAAAAGTAGTAAAACGAAAAAGAGGTTCAAGTATACTCACAAAATTGCTAATTCTTTTGATTATCCAAGTGTTGGCGAGTGAATGAGATTAGGAGGTTGAATGTATTCGGGTTAGAATTCAAGATATGATTAGAGTCGGAATTCGGAATTTAAAATACACAAAGTATGTATGTAAGAAAGTAATCATCGAGACTTAGTGCTCATTTTTTACACTATAAAAACCCATAGGGTTTAGAATGATTTCATGGGTGTAACACCCATTAGAATCGTAACGAGAAAACTAAGTTCTTGGATTATATAGCCTAGTTCCATGACGAATAATCACTTGATTACCATCAAAGGTTCGGTTAGTATATTTTATATATGCTATATATAGTATATAGTATGATTATAGTCCAACAAATATTACAAGTATTATCATAGAAGTCATGCATAGAGGTAGGAGGATAAATCTTCCTTTTAAAACCTATTTCTTAGATTCACTAATGCACAAGTTGTCACAAGGACAACAAGGATGGTCATGAATAAACAATAAAGAAATGAAACTAATTAATTCAAGCTTAATTTAACAAGTATAAGCAGAATTTAAATGGGTGTTTGAACCCAAAACTTTGATGGAAATCCCCTAAACACAAACCCACAACCATGGACTAAGTTGTGAGCTTGGTGGGAACAAGATTCCACTAAGTTTTCTATCAAAACATGATCATAAAAAGAAATAAAAACGAGCAGAATTTTATATGCACTTTGGACCTCAAAAATGGTGAGGGTTCACCTTAGTTTGACCAAGAAAACTTGTGAAAACCTTCCTACAGGTTATCCAAGTGTTAAGAAGAAGGAAATGAGAGGAAAATCGAAGTAGAAGTGAGTTAAAACTCACTTTTAATTGCTGAAACTTTCTGATTTTGTTGCCGAAAACTCAGCTGAGTTTAGAGGGGATTTGAGAGTGTCTTAGTGTTTCAAAAGTGGTAAAAAGGTTGGACATAAGTTGTATTTATAGGGGGATTTAGGGTTAGTGTTAAGGGTGTAATAAATGCACGTAGTTGGAAGATTTAAGCCAAAAATATGGACCAAGAATTTGGCCAGCCGTGTATGGGCTGTGAGTGGTCTTCGGCTGCAAGGCTCTCCAACTTTTTCTTTCTTTTTTTTGTCAATTGAAGTCCTTTATTTATTAGTGTAATATGTATTAATGTATTAAAGAAAGTGAACATATGCTTAGTGTAAGGAATTATGGAACAAAAGAAATTTATATGCCCAAGATGGGCTGTGTTTACAATCGGCCACCAGGCCACCCTTTTTTCTTCTTTCTAGCTTACACAATATGTTTAGTTATGATAATCTATATTATGTGTTATTTATACATATAATTAAGTACAGTGTTGTAAGAATCGCTAGGCGCTAGTCGGGCGGTGGGGTACCGACTAGGGATTAATAGGGACTAATCGGAATTAATCGGATTGAGAATTTTATATGTAATTTTTAGTTACATATATACACACACATTTTTATATGTAGTTTTTTAAAGTAGACATGTTTTAACCGCTCACTAACCCATTTTTTAAGTAATTAGAAGGAATTTATATGGTATGGTCAAAATTTGGCCGGCATTGTGACAACCCTCAAAAATTACAGGTATCCATACAATTAATTAATATTTAATCTGTGCTTAATGACTGTGCTTGATTTCAACTATTGATTAAACTACTTCTGATTGCTGTTACATACATACATGTGCATCACATTACATACTGTCACTCCACTTATTACATACAACCTTTAGTGACAAACTTGATGCACAGTTAGCACAGTGAGTGGATAACCCAGAAAACATGCTGACAATGCCAGCACCTAGACAGACAATGTTTTGAGGCCAGTATGAGCCAGGAATAAAGTATCACACTAGGGTAGTGTGTAGGGAAGTGAGAACCATAAAACTGCGTCACTAGGTGATAGTTAAAGTGCCGGGAAGTGCCTAAAACCCACTCTAAATGCAGAATTCTGCATCTACTAACAAAATTCAGCATTTAAAATGCTAGTAATATGCCAAAAATATGGCAGAATGGTCCTGTATGCTTTCCTAAGTGCCGGAAATTAAAAGTGTCACTAAAAGTTATATAAAAGACACTTTATGGATTAATTAAGCACTTTAACGGAACAGTATCAAACCGAACAACCGGACATTACCCGAAACACAAAAATATTGTCAAACACATTGTTTCACTTTTACTGAGCTAGTTATGGTACCCGAACACCCTAACACACTATATATTTCATAACACTCATAGGAAACTAACTAAACTCTTGAGTTCCAACCAAATCTCTAACAATCTAGTTGAAACCCAACCCTATACCTCCCCCCCCCCCCCCTTGGCGATGGTCACCATGGGTGGCCCACCCATGGATTTGTTTCATTATTTAATATGATCATGTTGCTAGTTTAGGGGCATATTACACATAAGACAATGGCATGTTGGAGTTTATAAGTATTAACCTCAAGTCCACCCTTCTCTCACTTCACAACATATAACACACTTCGATCAACTCAACAACACTTTCCTCTCCCTCTCTTCCTCTAGTTCGGCTGTGAGCCACCACCACCCTCACCATCACCTTCAAGACTCCATCATTCAATCTCTAGTGATCCAAAGGTGTTAAAGTGCAAACAACGAAGCTCGGTGTTCTCGGAAGCTCAAGGACCACCTCTATTTGCTATTAACCACCACATTTCTTCACTTGAACTTCCCTAGCCTTGAGCTAGTGGTAAGAACTTGGATCCTTTCATTTTTCATCTTGTTTAAGTGGTTAATGATGTATTATGATCAAAAATATTAAGAACACTAACGATCATATGAAGAAAACTTGAACATAAACTAACTTGATAATGAAGTATTGTTAAAATGATGAAATAATCATGATATTCATGTGTTGTAATGCTTGTTGATTATTGTTTACTCATGTATTTGATGTTGATCATCTTATGGTCTTGCTAGATCATGATTAAAAACACGATCTAGCAAGATGAGAAAAGTAAGAATGTTGTAGGATGATGGGTCATCCACTCATAGACCATGAACTTGAATGAATGAATGCTTTCTTGAAAAATAAAGATCAAAGTAGGTGATAATCTTGTAGATCTAAAGATCCATGAGTGGTTTTTCAAAAGAACCAAGTGAAAAATATAAGCTTTATTAAAACTTGGATCTTACATAAACTAATCATATTTTTGGTGGATAAACAAGTGTAGAAACACTTGTGTAATAAGAAAAGTTCACAAAGAAATATTTTTAGAAAATATGGTTGGAAGTTGTAAACACTTAAACTCTTTAAAAATAATTTTTTTAAAGAACTAATCACATTTTAAAAGGTAACAAGACTTACTAAGTATGCTAGTAAGTTACTACATATTTTTACAAATGATCAAGTTCATGAGTTTATAGTTTATGCTTGTTTTTGGCAAGCTTGGTAAGTAGAGATTGTATATTGTTGATTGAGAATTGTTTGAATGAATTTTTTAAAAGAAAATGATATGCTAGTAAGCATGGACACCTCCATTTACAAAGGAGACTCTGGCGAAATTTTTCTAGAATCCAACACTTAAAAATTATTTTTATAACAAGTGTTATAAAAATATGTTTTTAACATGGTTTTCAAAGTAAACTTCGCCACAGTTGTTATTACAAAAATACCAAGTATTGGAGGTTGATTTTCGTAAATAAAATTTGATAAATATATATTTAGAATATATATTTTATACTAAAACTCTTGTGTGATTATTTGTTTATTTTGTGAATTAGTTATATTGTTTTTAGGGTAAAATAATATAACTTATGAATACCATGAAAATTGCAACTCCAAAATAATACCAAAACTCTCACAGAATAAATGTTTAAGTTACGCATTTGTTACTGCAATACGGAACGCTAAAACGTAACTTATGTAATATTTCAGAAAATACTCTTACACATACATTTTTGATAAAATATTATTTTAGAAATTAATGAAGTAAAATTTATTATTTTTGGGAAAAATACATATATTTTGGGAATATGTTATTTTTGAACAAATAAGTTAAATATATTTTTCTAAGTGGGACTTAAAATATATTTTTCGGAATCACAATAATACATGTATAAAAGACCCCATCCTTGGGAAGGAAATACGAATTTAAAATACTTGTGAAGTATAAATACGAAATATTATTTAACGATTATTCCATAATAAAATATAATTTAAAGTTAAGGTAATTATTCTAACTAATAATTATAACTTGGAATAATGTACGGAAACTTAAGAATCGCAACTCAAAAACATTAAACCCTAAGCCAAGGCACGGCCTGTTCGTCTAATAGACATTAGTACGTGTAGGTCGTCGCGTAGCGGACAGAGTTTGGGTTGACGATTCGATTCAGAGGACGCAGTTGTCACACCCCGACCACGTAAAACATCAAATCGTGGCGGAAACGTCGGGGAGTGTTGTAACAGAATTATTGTTCCACAACCATGGTAATTAAAATTACATTTTATTCATCAACCAAAGGTGGAATACATTGTTTCAAAACAAGAACCAAAAGTACATAACATACTTAAACTAAGTCTATCTTCATTTTAAGTCTCTAAGGCACAGGTCCGCCCTAGTTTCACAATCATCATCCTAAGCATCAGCTCCTGAAACACATGTGAAAATAGGTACGTCAGCATAAAAATGTCTGTGAGTAACATAGGTTTTGTGAAAATAGGATTCATGACTTAAGTTTTAGAAAATGTTTAATAAAAATTCAGTCATGAACCTTGTTAATTGTTTTGTTTTGTAAATCATTTGAAAAGCGATAAAATCAGATGATATGTATAAATAGAAGAATAATGTATGGTCAAAGAATAACCAAGTAAAAATAAGTTGTATAAAACAAATTGTTTTGTAAAACAAAGTCTTGTGAAAAATATGTTATTTGTGTAAAATGTATAAGTCCAAATTGAATGATTTAAATAACGCTACGACATGTAATATAATACAAGCACTTATATATAGGAAGTACCAGCGGCGTATCCACCATGCTTGTATCATATTACACACGTCTCGTTACCTAAATCACTTAAACCAACCACCAATGTATAAAGTCCACGTTTAAACCAACCATCAAATGTTCTTGTATAAACCAATGTCAAATGTTCAGAAGTCCAAAATGTAGTCATGTAATGTGTAACCAATGTTATGTATGGTAAGTAAAGTGTAATCACTTAAACCAAACGTAAAAATGTACAAAACAAAGTATTTTGAATACATCAAAAGTTATGTTTTGCAAAGTAAATGCATGTTTTAAATGATACAAACATTTATGTGGTAAGTTAACGCATACATTCAAGCCTTGAGACAGACGAATAACCCTAAGTCAAGGTTATCAAAAGAAATGTTTTCGGATTCAGTCGTTCCTTTCACCCAAACAAACCTAGGATGTCAGGAACGGGATTTGTCAAGTCCTATGGTACCATTACTTACTACCAAGCGGCGTAGCTAATGTTAATGAATGTATTTAAGTCCCATTTGTACAAACCAAATGTCATACCAAATGTAAACATGTTATATGAAAACAATGCACTAAGTATGCCAAGTTAACATACAAAGCAGAAAAAGTCATGTAAAAACAATGTGCTAGCATACTCAGTCTACGTACATAGCAGTAATGTAAGCAAAACAATGTACTAAGTATGCTAAGTTAACATACAAAGCAAAACATGTATGAAATCATGTACTATAAGTGTACTAATAAACATAGTAAGTATATGATGAGAAAACAAGAACGCATGAAAGTAACAAGTAGGCACATGTGTTTCACCCCAAAATAGTTTGAAAACAGTAAAAGATGGGTCTATGTACTCACTTGAGATTGCTCAATAGACTTTAGAAATCCACCAAGCAAAGCTAGAAGATCACGGATTTAAACAGCACCTAATATAGGTAACTACATTAATAAACGGACCTACTCGGAGGATCGGGTAGCATGAGGGTTCGTAAACCAAATGAGTGTAGGAAATCATGTAATATGGTTCAACAAAGCCTACATACTAAAACGAAACCTAACCTAAGTGCTTTTGACCCGTTACAACCCGTTTAGGTAGCTTATGCTACTTTAACGCGTCGTTCGCGTAAAACGCGTTTGGACCGCCTAACTAGCCCTATGACAAGTAAGATATGCCTTAACATGTTTAATATTGTTGTTAAATCAGTTTAGATGGCAAAAGTTATGTTACATAGGCTTAAAATGAATTTTGGCGCAAAAAGGGTATTTTGGTAATTTTCCTAAGGCATAAGAACTACTTATCATACAACTACTTAAACGTTGTGACCATAAGGTATAACCTCGGAAAGTTATTCCCTATACAACTATGGTCGCCTAAAGTATTTGGTCGGATCCTAATGATCGACCAAATGGGTCGGGTTCGAAAGTATAAGCGATTGATTAGATCGCTTACCTTTACGACCCTAGACAAGCACAAATCTAAAAGTGACGAGCTAAACATGTTAAAACATGTTTAACAAGGTTTAAAAACAGGTTTGGTATCAAAACAAACGGTTTTGATATCCACAAGTAGTTTGGTTACAAAATACGCGAGAATACGCATTTTGGCCGAAACTACGACTCGTCACTGAGCCTAGATAACGTGGTAATCAGTAGGTATAGTCACTAGGGACTATGACCATCGTGATTATGCTCACGTTATGAAGTTCAAACGAACTTCGCATTGACCATCAACTGATCAATGCAGAAAGTCAAACGCAGTTTGACTTTAACGCTAAAAGGAATGAAAAGAACGAAGGAATACTTACAGAAGGTCCCCGCAAGTATTTGACCCGATTCACTCTCAGGTAGGAAGCATATACTTCCACTTAGAGAGCAAGAATCAGATTCAAATTGTGGGTTTGAGCAAATGGGGTGGAGGGGTATATATAGGAAAGCTAGAACCGTTAGGATCGTTTACCGGGAAACGAGCTTCGATCTAGGCCGTCCACATGGGCCCATTGTTTTACAAAACCATGGGAGCCCCTAGATTATGCCCATTGTTTGCTAAAAACCGTTTGCAAATGGAATACATGGCTGGAACAGCTGGAATCAGGCTGTTAAACACTTTCTGCATATCTGGGAGGGCTTCGCAGCCCGCGTAAGGGGACAACAGATGCTTACGCGGCCCGCCTGGGCAGCACAGATCAGAAATAAGTTTGAAAAGTGACAGTTTCAGTCCCTGTTGGTGTTTAAACCATTTCCGACATGTTTAAGGCCCGTCAAGCCAACTTTAAGGCCCTAAAACAATGCTTAAACATTGTGGACATAAAACATGCTCAAAAATATGCCGGATATCGGTTCGTTTGGTCGTATGATCGCGATGTTTGCTTAATTCCGACGGAATGCGCATAAGCGCGAAAAACGATCCAAACGAATGGATTTATCTTTTGCCAAACACTAAAAAAAATATCTTAATGATTATATAAATTTTTGGATGTCCGGATGTATTCAGAACGTAAGTTATGCGCGAAAATGCAAATTTGGGCACTTTTTGACGCTTTTAGTCCCTGAATGAGCATAAAGTTTATTTTAGCGCACCGTACCCCTCAAAGCCTATTTCTAAGCTATGTACAGGATATTTAGGGTGTGTTTAACTTATGATCGTGTTCCGGAATGTTTGTTACAGTTCAAATTGGCATACTTTCGCAATTTGTCAATTTTAGTCCCTGTAAGCGAATTAACTTGATTTTAACATACCAAAGCCTTCAAAACTTATTTCTAAGTTATGTAAAGGTTATTTAAGGTATGTTAAGCATAAATTGATGTTCTGGAGTATTTGTCGTGTTAAACTGACTACGTTTACGCACCAGTTTGCGTATAATTCTCCATAAAGCGATACAGAGTTTGAAATGGAATAAAACTCAAAATATGAAAAACATCAAACATAAACAAACAAACATTGGGATCAAATAACTTTATTTCATTGATAACTGAACTGTTTACAATGATTACAAGCACGAATGTCACAGTCTCCCCTACTTGTGGAAATTTCATCCCGAAATTTGTTTAGAGGAAACTCGTGGGAAAAGATGTGGATACTTCGCCTTCATTTGATCTTCATGTTCCCAAGTAAACTCAGGTCCACGTTTAGATTCCCAGCGAACTTTAACCAAAGGAATGCGCTTGCATTTAAGCCATTTGACTTCACGATCCATAATTTCCACAGGTTTTTCAACAAAATGCAGTGTTTTATCAACACGAATTTCGTCAAGCGGTATGTGGAGGTTCACATCCGCTAAACACTTCTTGAGATTGGACACGTGGAAGGTTGGATGAACATTTCCAAGTTCGGGAGATAACTCAAGTCTGTAGGCTACCTTACCGATTCTTTCAACGATCTTGAATGGTCCAACATATCTAGGTGCAAGTTTTCCTGTCTTTCCAAATCTGATCACACCTTTCCAAGGTGAGACCTTAAGTAATACTCGATCACCGACTTGAAATTCCATGGGCTTGCGTCCTTGGTCCGCGTAACTCTTTTGACGTCTTCGAGCTGTCTGAAGGTTATCACAAACTTTCTTGACTTTATCTGTTGTCTCTAGAATGAGGTCAGGTCCAGTAAGCTGAGCCTCACCGATCTCATTCCAGCAGACTGGTGAACGACATGTTCGACCATAGAGAGCCTCGAAAGGAGCCATGTTGATGCTGGAGTGATAACTGTTGTTGTAGGAGAATTCAATCAATGGAAGATGTGAATCCCAACTACCACCAAAGTCGATCACACAAGCTCTAAGCATATCCTCCAAAGTCTGGATTGTTCTTTCAGTTTGACCGTCTGTTTGTGGATGATATGCTGTGCTCAGATTAAGTTGGGTCCCCATAGCAGATTGCATGGTTCTCCAGAAACGAGCATCTCGGTCAGAAATAATGTTCAAAGGAACACCATGTCGAGATACGATTTCATCCACATAGATTTTGGCCAGTCTTTCAGCAGAAAAATCCTCACGGATTGGCAGGAAATGCGCTGACTTAGTAAGACGATCAACAACTACCCAGATGGCATCATGACCTTTCTTAGTGCGAAGAAGTTTGGTAATGAGATCCATAGCGATATTTTCCCATTTCCAAACTGGGATCTCTGGTTGCTCCAAAAGACCAGAAGGATGTTGGTGTTCAGCCTTGACCTTAAGACAAGTAAGGCATTTTGAAACGTACAAGGCAATATCCTTCTTCATACCAGGCCACCAATACTGAGTACGAAGATCCTTATACATCTTGTCTGAGCCAGGATGGACAGAATAATGAGACTTATGGGCTTCATCCATAAGCAGTGTGCGAAGACCATCTTGGCTTGGGACCCACAAACGGTCCATGAAATAATACGATCCATTGTCCTTTAATACAAGATCAGGCTTAATGTGATAGGGCAATTCCTTACCCATCAAACCTTGTGAAACACAAGTATGTTGAGCCTGAGAAATGCGGGCTTGAAAATCAGCTCGAGCCTGAATATCAGATTGAACATGAACACAATGAAGCTTGACATGTTCCTTACGACTCAAAGCATCGGCTACGACATTCGCCTTACCAGGATGGTAGCGAATTTCGCAGTCATAGTCATTTAGGAGCTCAACCCAACGTCGTTGCCTCATATTGAGTTCTTTCTGATTAAAGATATGCTGAAGACTTCTGTGGTCAGTGAAAACCACGCATTTTGTGCCATACAAATAGTATCTCCAGATTTTGAGAGCGAAAACGACTGCACCCAACTCAAGATCATGAGTGGTGTAGTTTTTCTCATGCACCTTCAATTGCCTCGATGCATAGGCTATGACTTTGTTCCATTGCATTAGAACACAGCCAAGACCCAATTTCGATGCATCACAATAAACGACGAAATCATCATTGCCTTCGGGCAAAGTTCGGGCAAAGATAGGATAGGCGCATCACAAAGCTTCTGCTTCAAGGTCTGAAACGCTACTTCTTGTTTAGAACCCCATTCAAAGGGCTTATTCTTCTGAGTTAGAGCGGTTAGAGGAACTGCAATCTTCAAGAAGTTCTCTATGAAGCGGCGGTAATAACCCGCAAGACCGAGAAAAGAACGAACCTCAGTAGGAGTAGTAGGCGTATCCCAATCCTTAATCGCACTGATCTTGGAGGGATCTACATGAATACCTTGTTCGTTGACAATATATCCCAAAAATTGAACTTCCTTAAGCCAAAATTCGCACTTGGAGAATTTGGCAAAAAGTTGCTCTTTTTTTAGGAGTTCCAGAATAAGACGAAGATGTTGCTCATGGTCAGCTCGCGTCTTGGAGTAAATCAAGATGTCATCAATAAAAATGATGATGAACTTATCTAAATAAGGCTTGCAGACCCTATTCATCAAGTCCATGAAAACAGCAGGAGCATTAGTCAAACCGAATGGCATAACTGTGAACTCATAATGCCCATAACGAGTGCGGAACGCTGTCTTGGGAATATCTTCTTCATGAACGCGAAGTTGATGATACCCAGAATGAAGATCAATCTTCGAGAAATAAGAAGCGCCCTGTAACTGATCAAAGAGATCATAAATGCACGGTAGGGGATATCGATTCTTGATGGTAAGCTTGTTAAGCTCACGGTAATCGATGCACATTCTGAAGGATCCATCCTTCTTCTTGACAAAAAGAACGGGAGCACCCCAGGGTGAAAAGCTAGGACGGATGAAACCTTTATCAGAGAGTTCCTGAAGCTGCTTAGACAACTCTTGCATCTCAGACGGTGCAAGGCGATATAGAGCTCTGGCAATAGGATTTGCACCAGGTACGAGATCAATACGGAACTCGACTTGGCGTGCTGGGGGTAATCCAGGTAACTCTTCAAGAAATAGCTCCGGATAATCCCGAACAACAGGAATATCTTGAATAGACTTACCTTTGCCTTTATCTGCAGTAACATGTGCCAAGAAGGCCACATAATTCTTTCGCAGATACTTCCGAGCTTGAAAACAAGACATAAGCTTGAGGCTACTAGCAGGTTTCTCACCACGAACCTGTAAGATCTCACCTGACGAAAGTGGCACACGAACGATCTTCTCAAAACAAACTACCTCTGCGCGATGCTTGGCTAACCAATCCATACCCACTATAATTGTCACACCCCCAAAATCCACCTGCGGAGTACAACCGCTTGGAGGCGTGACTGACCAGGATCCAGCCACCAATCATATTGAACAAGCATATAAGTAGTTATAAAATCCGACCAATACAATTGGTGTTCAAACAAAACATAGTTAAGTTGCAAGCGGAAGCATAAGTCTTAAAAACAAAACATAAGTTTAATTGTTCCAAAGTTTAACATGGCACTCAGTCGTCCATGTCCCACAACGATCCTCCTCCATGCAAGCTCCAGCTAAGAACCTAAGGACCTGCAAAGCATGTAGTAACGAGTCAACAACAAGTTGAGTGAGTTCACGGTTGGGTGTTCGTTTTAAGTTGTTTCGAAAACAGTTTCCTTTAGCTGGCGTCCTGCCGTGGGGGTTACCCCATAGTTAAAAACGTGATTTGTTTATTCCCGGTTACTCTGGCAATCCAGCCGTGGGGGCTACCCCGTGTTAGTTATCTGGCATTTCGGCCGTGGGGGCTACCCCATGTATACACTAGACTCGTTACCATATCGACTGCTGACTGTAGTCATGTTTATGTGCCCTGAAACTGTCAATGTCTATCATCATTGACGTGCCAGTAGTCCATTAGTTCACGCCCGTCCTCTGCGGCACGGTGTGAGGTTTGTCAAACCTAAATAGCGCTATCTAACTAATGACCCGCTCGCCATTGGCCTCGGCGATTAAGTCGATACAAATATGAGGGACTTCGTGATAGAGTTTTGGTCTAGTACGAGTTATCTGTCCGTGAGGACGAGGAATTACATTCCTGAACCATTACTGTCCTACCCAAGGAGGACGAGGAACCCATGTTCCTTAACCCCAATTCCCGACCCCTGGGAATCCCATGCTTTGTAGAGGGTGTGAACTCACCTTGGTTTGCTCGGTAGATACACAGAAAAGTCAATCAAGCAATGTTGTGGCTACTCACGTCCTATCATAGTTGTATCATACCAATCAGGTTCGTATTCAAGCAGTACACGTAAGTTTCTAGCATAATGCATTCAAGTATCGTTCATGGCATACACGTTTAATCATGGCAGTTCAACAATATTCACATTCAATCATCAACGTATAAGATCTGTGCATCAGGCCCAAGAGTCCGGCCCAATTACTTAAGCCCATAATACAGTAAGTCTGATTCGGTGTATGTGTACGTGGTCCCGAGTCGAGACTAGAGATCTCGAGTCGAGACTGTGCGGTTTCGAGTCATTCATGCATTAGTCGGGACAGGCGGTCTCGAGTCGCAACCGGACTCGCAATCATGGTTTCGGTTCATGCTGTTTTGGTCTCGAGTCGCAACCAGGCGTTTGCGACTCGCAACCTGGGTCGCAATCGGGGATCTCGAGTTGTCATGTGGCGGTTTCGAGTCGCAACCGAAGGTCTCGAGTTATCACGTTTAAGGTCTCGAGTCGAAACCAGGTGTTCTCGACTCGCAACCTGAGTCGCAACCAGGTGTTTCGACTCCCAGCACCTGCTGATCTGCATAATGTACTAACCAATAGAAATCCGATTTCATGCAACAGTTATGTACTATCCACTAAACATGTTTTCTTGTCTAGTAATTTACCCAAAATAGATCAAACAACCAGATTTCAAATATTCAAGGCATGTTCATATCATATTCATCATGTTCTTCATACATTCATCATGTTCATCAAATATTCAAGTATATCCTCAAACGAAATCATGAACAACAACTTATCCACATCTATGATATCAACACAATAAATCACCCTAATAGTAAGCTTTCGGTTCTTAACACAAGAGTATACAATCCGATATATATGAACACTATCTAACATACATGTGCAGCCGATTTCATGAACATCAACAACCATGGTTTAAATCACATTTAGACACAAGACATCATGAGTTCATTATGCGACATATCCGAAATTAAAACATGTTAGCCGATTATCACCACCATACACATCCGAGAATATGATAAGACCATAATCATACATTTTCCACTTATTTAAACATGGAGACAAGTATTCAATCATCAAGCACAAATACTTAATACATGGTAAGGCACTAACCGATTGGGTTCTCTAAGTGTGAGGGTATGAAGAGTTGATGAGTGAACTTCCGAATGGTGATTCCGAGCTCGATCCGAGAGTCCTAGTGCCACCGGTTTGATCCAAGAAGAAGGAGAAGGAATGTGATGCTTGGTGTCTAGGGTTTTAGTGAGAGAATGGAGAGTGTGTGTGAGAGTGAGTGTGTTGTCCAAAAGGGTAAACATGGATAGTCACTAAGGTTATATACCCGTCCCAAGTAGTGCACCCTAATGGGTCTTCGAATGGGCTAAGGGTGTGTGTGTGGCCAACCGGCCCATATGTTGCATTGTTCACTCGAGACCACATGGTCTCGAGTCGGGTTCTTATGTCTCGGGTCATAATAATACGCACATACATACAATCACAAACATAATCATATAAGTTCACGTATATCATTCATTAAATCATCGAATCAGTTAGTCACTTAACGTTCAAGCATACAACGAAAGGTTCTAAATTTCGAGTTGTCACATCATCCCCAAGTTGAAAGAAATTTCGTCCCGAAATTTGGTAAGCACTCACTGAGGAAGCTAGTTAAGTTGTATGGTTTTCCCGGTTTTCCTGGGGTGTCACATCCACCCCCCGTTGATCTGGAATTTCGTCCCGAAATTCCGTAGCTTCGGCCTCAGTAGTGGGTGTACTGTTTGCGAACAGTTGGGGATACTTTTGTTTCATCTGCTCTTCGCGCTCCCAGGTGAACTCTGGGCCGCGACGTGAGTTCCAACGAACTCGAACAAGAGGTATTCTAGTGCTCTTGAGGACCTTAACATCCCGGTCCGTGATTTTGACTGGTTCCTCGACGAATCGTAACTGTTCGTCGATAGTGAGTTCCTTCAGAGGAACTACGTGGGTCTCATCTGACGGACACTTCTTCAGATTCGACACGTGAAAAACGTTGTGAACTGCACCGAGTTCCGCTGGTAAGTTGAGTCTGTAGGCCACCCTGCCTATTTTCTCAATGACTTCGAAAGGTCCAACGTATCGTGGGTTAAGTTTGCCGCGTTTACCAAAACGAACCACACCCTTCCAGGGTGAAACTTTGAGTAGTACCCGCTCCCCAATCTGGAGCTCAAGCGGTTTCCTGCCCATGTCGGCGTAAACTTTCTGACGTTCGCGAGCTGCCGTCATGCGTTTTCGTATTTGAGCAATTTGTTCGATCGTGTCTACCACATATTCTGGACCAGTGATCTGACTATCTCCCACCTCTGCCCAGCAAAGAGGTGACCGGCATTTACGTCCGTACAATGCCTCAAATGGAGCAGCTTTAATGCTGGTGTGGTAGCTGTTATTGTACGAGAATTCCACAAGTGGCAGATGCTTTTCCCAGCGGTTGCCAAAGTCGATTACACATGCACGAAGCATGTCTTCTAAGGTTTGAATAGTGCGCTCGGACTGCCCGTCCGTCTGAGGGTGATACGCTGTGCTCATATCTAATCGTGAGCCAAAGGATTTGTGCATCGCTTGCCACAGCTCTGAAGTAAAACGCGCATCTCGATCTGAGATAATAGAGGTGGGCACCCCGTGCCTCGAAACAACTTCCTTGAGGTAAATTTCTGCGAGCGTGGAGAATTTATCCGTCTCTTTGATAGCCAAGAAGTGTGCAGATTTTGTGAGTCGATCCACGATCACCCAAATAGTATCGTTCCCGCGCTGGGATCTAGGCAGGCCAGTGACAAAATCCATGGAAATTTGCTCCCATTTCCATTGAGGTATCTCTGGTTGTTGGAGTAGGCCTGAGGGTTTCTGGTATTCAGACTTGACTCTTGCACAAGTCAAACACTTGCTGACGTAAGTTGCTATGTGGGCCTTCATGCTAGGCCACCAGTACGTAGCCTTGATATCGCGGAACATTTTATCCGAACCAGGATGCACCGAGTAGCGAGACTTGTGTGCTTCGTCCATCACAAGCTCTCGTAGGTTGCCATAGAGTGGGACCCAAACGCGTCCCGTTACGTTACGTAGTAAGCACCGTCTTCCTTCTGTTCTAATCGTTGCCTTGATCCGCGTAGGGCCTCAGCCCTGACGTTTTCTGGTTTCAGTGCCTCTATCTGAGCAGCTCGTATTTGGGGAGGCAGACTAGAATGGATCGTGAGTTGTAAAGCTCGCACGCGCTTAGGCGCAGTGTCCTTTCGACTGAGGGCGTCGGCCACAACATTGGCCTTGCCCGGGTGATACCTGATTGAGCACTCGTAGTCATTCAGCAGCTCGACCCATCGTCGTTGTCGCATATTCAGTTCCTTCTGCTTGAAGATATGCTCGAGGCTCCTGTGGTCAGTGTAGATTGCGCACTTGGTACCATACAGGTAATGCCGCCATAACTTAAGTGCAAAAACAACAGCTCCCAGCTCCAAATCGTGCGTAGTGTAGTTCTTTTCGTGAACCTTAAGTTAGCGTGAGGCGTAGGCTATAACTTTGTCTCGTTGCATCAACACGCAACCAAGACCTTGAATTGATGCGTCGCAGTAAACCACAAAGTCGTTTGTGCCCTCCGGTAAGGAAAGGATAGGTGCGCTACAAAGTCTATCCTGTAGGTGCTGAAATGCCATCTCCTGTGCGTTTCCCCAGCGATAAACAACGCCCTTCTGCGTTAGTGAGGTGAGAGGCTGTGCAATCTTAGAAAAATCCTTTATGAATCTCCGGTAGTACCCTGCCAAACCCAAGAATTGGCGAATTTCCTTTGGTGTACGAGGTGCAGGCCAGTTCTTAATCGAGTCTACCTTGGATGGATCAACGTGAATCCCATCCTTGTTTACCACGTGGCCTAGGAAATGGACTTCTCGAAGCCAGAAGTCGCATTTCGAGAACTTTGCATAAAGCTGTTCTGTTCGAAGGAGTTCCAGAATAAGTCGTAGATGCTGCTCATGTTCCTCCCGACTCTTGGAATAGATCAGGATGTCGTCGATGAAGACTATAACGAACTTGTCCAGGTAAGGCTTGCACACTCGGTTCATCAAGTCCATGAAAACCGCAGGTGCGTTTGTCATCCCAAAAGGCATGACCAAAAACTCATAGTGCCCGTATCGAGTTCTGAAAGCTGTTTTGGAGACGTCCTCTTCCCGGACTCTCAGCTGGTGATAACCCGATCTCAAATCAATCTTCGAATAGTAGCTCGACCCTTGCAACTGGTCGAACAAGTCGTCGATCCGCGGTAGAGGATAGCGATTCTTCACCGTCACCTTGTTGAGTTCTCGGTAGTCGATGCACATTCTGAAGGTACCGTCTTTCTTCTTCACAAATAGCACTGGAGCTCCCCAGGGCGATGAGCTAGGACGAATAAAACCCTTATCCAGGAGCTCTTGTAGTTGCGTAGAGAGTTCCTTCAACTCTGATGGGGCTAAACGATAAGGTGCACGGGCTATGGGCGCAGCTCCAGGAGCTAGTTCGATCTGAAACTCGACTTGGCGATGAGGCGGAAGACCAGGTAATTCCTCAGGAAATACCTCTGGAAAATCGCGTACAACTGTAAAATCTTCTATCTTCTTCTCTCTTTCTGAGGTGTCAGTAATGAGAGCCAAAATGGCAGTGTGCCCCTTTCGCAAGCACTTTTGGGCCTTAAGGAGAGAAATGACGTTCTCAACAGCACTCCTCTTGTCGCCATGAATCATGAGAGGTTCACCACCGGGACCTGGAATACGGACAACCTTCTCGTTGCAAAGAATCTCTGCTCGGTGTTGGGATAACCAATCCATCCCAATGACAACGTCGAAACTACCCAAGACAATAGGAATGAGGTCGATAGAGAAGGTCTGGTCAGCGAGAATAAGTTTACAACCCTTGACTAGGTGTGTGGCTTCTAAACTCTTACCATTTTCTAGCTCTACGGTGTGCTTGTTGTTCAAAGGTGTTGGAATACGCTTAAGCATTCGACTAACTTCTAGTGACATGTAGCTAGTATCGACACCCGAATCAAATAAAACTGAAACATAAAAGTCGTCGAGAAGGAACTTACCCGCCACGACATTGGGGTCATTCCTTGCTTCACCTTGGCCAATCACAAACACCCGCCCCCTGGCGCCATTGTTGTTGTTGTTCCCATTGTTACCATTCCCATGATTGTTGTTATTGTTGTTTGATGTTGTTCTGTGTGACAACTCGTATTTCCGAACTTATCAACGTACTTGATGTAACGTATTTGAACTTGGTGTAACTATTTTTTATGTTGAATTAATGAGATTTTATGTGACTTTGTGTTAAATGTTATGTGAATATATGTTGTGTGGTATATATGTATGATATAGTCGTACAACACTCACCCGATCGCACAATAGACACCCGAACGCACAAGCCTTTGGGCTTAGCTACTCTCGGCCCACTTCTCTTGAGTTGAACCGAATGGGCAGCCATGTAAAGGGTTCGGCCCACACCCCCTTTGTGTCGCATAACCCATGATTGGGGGATATGTTTCTCATTTGTTACAAGACACTCATACACACAAAACCCTAGCTCTCTCTCTCTCACGAATCAAAGGCAGCCAAACATCCTTCTCTCGAAGTTCTTAGGGTTCGGATCATTCCCTTGTTCGGATCAATTCTCGTTCCTTCTCTATTCGGTTAGTTTGATTAACTATTGTTTGATGGTAATATGATGTGTGTCATATATGCTCGATATGATGATGATGATGATTTGTCATGATTGTTTTGAATATTGTGTGATTTAGAATGTATAAATGTAATCGGCCGTATATGTATTTGATTCGAATCCGAAGAGTTGATTTTATTGTTCATGTGAATCGGATTACTCGTTAGGATTATAAGAATTTGATTGTTGTTAATCGGCTGCATGATGTGGGATTCGGGTTGGTTATAGAATCGAGTATGAAGTGTGGCATAATGGGTTGAAGCCTCTAGATGATTAAGTTTAAGTGTGTTAATCAAGTTGTTGTTTATGATAATGATTTTAGGGTTCATGAGAATTAGATGCTAAACTTCTTAGTTTGATCGGTTATAGATTGTTTAGATAACAAGAAACTGTTGATTGATTGTTGTAAACTTGGAAATTTGTTAAATGATTGTAACCGAATGGCAAGATAATCGGATATTCAAATCCATTCGCACAAGCAGTCCTGTCGCACAAGATCAGGTCGTACAAGACCTGATCCGATCACACAAGTGCCAGACGCACAAGACGGACCGCACAAGACATCTTGGTCGCACAAGATGTCTTCAGCCGCACAAGCATTACCGGGTCGCACAAGTGGTTCTGTTCGTTTAACTGTTGGGCCGTAGACTTGGGCTGGGTAACTAGACTGATCGCACAAGGCACATCCAGTCGCACAAGGTCTGCTGGGCCGCACATGATGAATGATTAATTAACTGTTTGGGCCGGTTGTTATGTTGGGCTGGGCTGGTAATTGGATTGTACAAGTTCCAGTCGCATAAGATGAGTAAATCGTACAAGTTGGATTATATGTTTAGTGTTGGGCCGGTTATGGATTGAACGATTTATATTATTGGGTTTATGAAGATTGGGCCGGGTATTAGTGGGCTACAAAGCATGACTCGCACAAGGCCATTAGACTTGTGCGAGCCCAATCTCTTAACCGCACAAGTGGAAAATGTTTTAACTGTTAAACGTGATGTTGCATATTGCTATAATCTGCATGTGTTTCTTGTATGCTACCTATGTGATACTTGTGTGCACTACTTGTAACCAAAACCTGACTTGTATGATAACCATGTTAGGACGTGGTTGACCGTTAGCTGCTAAACTTGACCTTTCTGTGTAATCTGCCGAGCAAATCAAGGTGAGTTCACACTCTACAAAGCATGGGATTCCCAGGGGATTGGGAATGGGGTTAAGGAATATGGATTCCTCGTCCTTTCTTGGGTAGGACAGTATTGATTCAGGAAGGTAATTCCTCGTCCTTATGGACAGATAATTTTACTAGACCAAATCTCTATCACGAAGTCCCTCCTATTTTATATCGACTTAATCGCCGGGCCAATGGCGATCGGGTCATTAGTTAGATAGCGCTATTTAGGTCTGACAAGCCTCACACCGTGCCGCAGAGGACGGGAGTGAACTAATGGATCTGGGGCACGTCAATGCTGATAGACATTGACAGTTTCAGGGCACTTTAACATGACTTCAGTCAGTAGTCGATATGGTAACGAGTCTAGTGTAATCAAGGGGTAGCCCCCACGGCCGAAATGCCAGATAACTATCATGGGGTAGCCCCCACGGCAGGATTGCCAGAATAAATGGGTTAAACAAAAGGGTTAAACAAATCATGTTTTCAACTATGGGGTAACCCCCACGGCAGGAACGCCAGTTAAAGGAACTGTTTTTGAAACAACTTAAAACGAACACCCAACCGTGAACTCACTCAACTAGTTGTTGACTCGTTACTACATGCTTTGCAGGACTATAGGTACTTAGCTGGAGCTTGCACAAGGGAGAGTCGTTGTGGGACATGGACAGTTGTGTGCCATGTTAAACTTTGGATAATTAAACTTTGGAATTTGGTTTTTGAACATTATGCTTCCGCTCATAACTTAACTATGTTTGTTTTGGGATATTAATCGTGTTGGTTGGACTTTTACATTAAATATTTACTTGTTCAATATGATTAGTGGTTTGATCCTGGTCAGTCACGCCTCCAAGCGGTGATACTCCGCAGGTGGATTTTGGGGGTGTGACAGATTGGTATCAGAGCCATTGTTTATAGAGAACTTGGTTTTAATAAAGGAAAACGTTTTTGTTAAAACCAGACTATAACCTGTACAGTGCTCTACGATCCACAACGACGCTTCACTCCACGTGCAAGACTCGACAATCTAGGTGATATGGTTTATGTTATTTTTTTTTACCTACATGCTAGATTACTTAGAACTTTGCTCCTGATATGCTTAGCTAGTGTAGTTACTCTTGTCTGAACACGTGTGTGCTTACTCTCTTCTGTCATCGCAGTTTCGCGAACCTCTCTCACACATGCTTCTTTTGGTATGAAGATCATGTCTGGACGCATTAACATGACTCAAGCCCAGTTGACGGCTCTGATCAACGAACAGGTTGCTGCGGCACTTGCAGCAGCACAGGCAGGAGGTATACCCTGCAGTTTATAACTCATTCTAGGATCTTTAGATCCTACTCTCGTGAATCTATCCTTGTGTTAAACCTTGTCCTTTCTTATACCCACAACAGGTCAACATGCTCAGCCACCTGTTTGCACCTTCAAAACTTTCATGGACTTCCGACCCACTACTTTTAGTGGCACTGAAGGAGCAGTTGGTCTCCTCCACTGGTTTGAGAAACTAGAGTCTGTATTCGAGATGTGCGAATGCCCTGAGGCACGCAGGGTGAAATATGCTACCGGCACTCTCGAGGGTTTAGCCCTCACATGGTGGAATGCCCAAGTACAAATGCTGGGGTTGGTTGCTGCTAACGCCACCCCATGGAACAATTTTAAAGAGATGATCAGGGAGGAATACTGCACTCGCGACGACATTCATAAGCTGGAAGTCGAGTTCTTCAACCTCAAGATGACGGGGTCGGAAATTGAGGCCTTTACTAAGAGATCTAATGAGCTTGCATTACTGTGTCCTACTATGGTGGACCCTCCAATTAAGCGTATTGAACTTTACCTCAAGGGTCTGAAGCCAGAGATCCAGAGTCATGTGACTTCAGCAAACCTTGCCACTTACCAGCAGGTTGTTCAGTTGGCTCACCGTCTCACTGATCAGGCGGTGGAGCAAAACAGGCTACCAAAATGCATTAGTGCTACAGCTACCTCTGAACCTTCCAGTGATAACAAACGTAAATGGGATGGGGCTTCAAGCAAAGGTTCAACTTCTGTGCAATCGCAGTCTCAACAGAGAAGGACTGACGACTATAGGAGTCCCAGTCAGCAACCGTCGGGCAGCCAAAGCCGCAGGGTGTACAAGGGGAATCACCCTAAGTGTAATCGCTGTAACCTACATGACAGTGGGCCATGCACCAGGGGTAACTGTCATAGGTGCAACAAGCCAGGCCACGCAGCCAAGGATTGCAGAAGTTTATACCCAGCGAACCAGAATCGTCTGCAACAGCAAGATCAACAGAATCAACGCCAGCAACAGCAGCCGCAGGGTAATAATAAAGGGTGCTTTCAGTGTGGAGCTGAGGGCCACTTCAAGAGGGATTGCCCCCAGCTAAACAGGAACCAGAACAACAATAACAACAACAACCAAGGGAATGGAAACAACGGGGGTAATAATGGCAATGGTGCAAGGGGCCGTGTGTTCGTTATTGGCAATGGAGAAGCTAGGAACGATCCCAATGTTGTGACGGGTAAGTTCCTTCTTGACGACTTTTACGTTACTGTCTTATTTGATTCGGGTGCTGATACTAGTTATGTGTCCCAAAAAGTTAGTCAACTGCTTAAGCGTACCCCAACACCTTTGAACCCCAAACATGCTGTAGAGTTAGCAAATGGTAAGAGTTTAGAGGTCACACACGTAGTTAAGGGCTGTAATCTCGTTCTTGCTGATCACACTTTCTCGATCGACCTTCTTCCTATCACTCTGGGTAGCTTCGACGTTGTAATTGGGATGGACTGGTTGTCCCAACACCAAGCAGAGATTCTTTGCAACGAAAAGGTTGTCCGTATTCCGTGCCCAGGTGAGGAACCTCTTATGATTCGTGGCGACAAGAGTGGTGCTGTTACGAGCATCATTTCTTCCCTTAAGGCACAAAAGTGTTTGCGTAAGGGCCACACTGCCTTTCTGGCTCTTGTTACTGACACTTCGAAGAAAGAGAAAAAGATAGAAGACTTCCCAGTTGTACGCGATTATCCTGAGGTATTTCCTGAGGAACTACCTGGCCTCCCGCCTCATCGTCAGGTCGAGTTTCAAATCGAGTTAGCTCCTGGAGCGGCGCCTATAGCTCGTGCACTGTATCGTTTAGCTCCATCAGAGTTGAAAGAGCTATCTACGCAATTACAAGAACTCTTAGATAAGGGTTTTATTCGTCCTAGTTCTTCGCCCTGGGGGGCTCCAGTGCTATTCGTAAAGAAGAAGGACGGCACGTTCAGAATGTGCATAGACTACCGTGAGTTGAACAAGGTGACGGTGAAGAATCGCTATCCTCTTCCACGCATTGACGATTTGTTCGACCAGCTGCAAGGGTCGAGCTATTACTCAAAGATTGATTTAAGATCAGGGTATCACCAGCTGAGAGTCAGAGAAGAGGACGTCTCCAAGACAGCTTTTAGAACTCGATATGGTCACTATGAATTTTTGGTCATGCCTTTTGGGATGACAAACGCACCTGCAGTCTACATGGACTTGATGAATCGAGTGTGCAAGCCGTACCTAGACAAGTTCGTTATTGTATTCATAGACGACATCCTGATCTATTCGAAGAGTCAGGAGGAACACGAGCAACACTTACGACTTATTTTGGAACTCTTTCGAAAGGAACAGCTGTACGCCAAGTTTTCAAAATGTGACTTCTGGCTTCGTGAAGTCCATTTCTTAGGCCATGTAGTGAACAAGGATGGGATTCACGTTGATCCATCCAAGGTAGAATCAATCAAGAGCTGGCCTGCACCTCGCACGCCAACGGAAATTCGCCAATTCTTGGGATTGGCAGGTTACTACAGGAGATTTATCAAGGATTTTTCTAAGATTGCTTAGCCTCTTACTTCACTAACGCAGAAGGGCGTTGTTTATCGTTGGGGAGACGCACAGGAGTTAGCGTTTCAGCACTTAAAGGATAGACTCTGTAGTGCACCTATCCTTTCATTGCCAGAGGGCACAGACGACTTTGTGGTCTACTGCGACGCATCTATTCAGGGTCTCGGTTGTGTTTTGATGCAGCGGGATAAAGTTATAGCATACGCTTCACGCCAACTCAAGGTTCATGAGAAGAACTACACTACACACGATCTAGAGCTGGGAGCGGTTGTTTTTGCACTTAAGATATGGTGACACTACTTGTATGGCACCAAGTGTGCTATCTACACTGATCACAGAAGTCTCGAGCACATCTTTAAACAGAAGGAACTCAATATGAGACAACGACGATGGGTCGAACTACTAAACGATTACGAATGCTCGATCAGGTATCACCCGGGCAAAGCCAATGTTGTGGCTGATGCCCTCAGTCGAAAGGACACTGCGCCTAAGCGCGTACGAGCTTTACAACTCACTATACAGTCTAGTCTTCCTTCCCAAATACGAAATGCTCAGGTAGAAGCATTGAAACCAGAAAACGTCAGGGCTGAAGCCCTACGCGGCTCGAGGCAACGTTTAGAACAGAAAGAAGACGGTGCTTACTACGTCACAGGACGCATTTGGGTCCCACTTTATGGCAACCTACGAGAGCTTGTGATGGATGAAGCACACAAGTCTCGCTACTCAGTGCACCCTGGTTCGGACAAAATGTACCACGATATCAAAACCACATATTGGTGGCCTAGCATGAAGGCTCACATAGCAACTTACGTTAGCAAGTGCTTGACTTGTGCGAGAGTCAAGGCGGAGTACCAGAAACTTCAGGCCCCCTTCAACAACCAGAGATACCACAATGGAAATGGGAACAGATTTCCATGGATTTTGTTACTGGCCTGCCTAGATCACAACGTGGTAACGATACTATTTGGGTGATCGTGGATCGACTCACAAAGTCTGCTCACTTCCTGGCTATCAAAGAAACAGATAAGTTCTCCACCCTAGCAGAAGTGTACCTCAAGGAAGTTGTTTCGAGGCACGGGGTGCCCACCTCTATCATCTCGGATCGAGATGCACGTTTTACATCAGAACTATGGCAAGCAATGCACAAGTCCTTTGGCTCAAGGTTAGATATGAGTACAGCTTATCACCCGCAAACGGATGGGCAGTCGGAACGTACCATCCAGACCCTCGAAGACATGCTTAGGGCATGTGTGATTGACTTTGGCAACGGCTGGGAAAAGCACCTGCCACTTGTGGAATTTTCATACAACAACAGCTACCACACAAGCATTAAGGCTGCACCGTTTGAGGCATTATACGGGCGTAAATGCCGGTCACCTCTTTGTTGGGCAGAGGTGGGGGATAGTCAGATTATTGGTCCAGAATATGTGGTTGACACAACAGAGAAAATTGCTCAGATACGACAACGAATGGCGGCAGCTCGTGAACGTCAGAAAGTCTACGCCGATAAAGATAGGAAACTACTCAAATTCCAGGTTGGGGATCGAGCGCTACTCAAAGTTTCACCCTGGAAGGGTGTGGTTCGTTTTGGGAAACGGGGCAAACTAAATCCACGATACGTTGGACCTTTCGAAGTCATTGAGAAAATAGGCAAGGTGGCCTACAGACTGAACTTACCAGCAGAACTCAGTGCAGTTCACAATGTTTTCCACGTGTCAAACCTGAAGAAGTGTTTATCAGATGAGCCCCACGTAGTTCCTTTGAAGGAGCTCACGATCGACGAGCATTTACGATTCGTCGAGGAACCTGTGGAGATCACGGACCGGGATGTGAAGGTCCTCAAACATACCAGAATACCTCTCGTTCGAGTTCGTTGGAACTCACGTCGCGGCCCAGAGTTTACCTGGGAACGCGAAGATCAGATGAAGCAAAAGTATCCCCAACTGTTCGTAACCGGTACAACCACCACTGAGGCTGAAGCTACGGAATTTCGGGACGAAATTCCAGATCAACGGGGGGAGGATGTGACACCCCAGGAAAACCAGGAAAACCATGCAACTTAACTAGCTCCCTCAGTGAGTACGTGCTAAATTTCAGGACGAAATTTCTTTCAACTTGGGGATAATGTGACAACTCGTATTTCCGAACTT
>JARYGA010042344.1:0-46455 GCA_030545235.1 Helianthus tuberosus
TAAGTAGGTTGTGGCCTACTTAATAACGAACCAAACACGAGGGGTTAAAATGGGATAACTTAACAAGGTTATTTAATAAAAGAAAATCAAAACAAAACACACACTTGAAGTGTGTGTTCTGGATCGAGCTCAGGGGGCTCCCAAGGAGCCAAAACCCTAATCCACATATATGTATCAAATTGAAGGTCCAAATGATGCACAAATTCACAACCGAACATGGATTAATGATCACCCAAGCTAGGGGATCATAAGGTATGTAAAATCTTGTTGTTTGGTGAGGTTGTAAAAATTTGATAATCATCCTAATCGCGAATTAGGCATGGATTAGAGAAGCTATGGCTAGATTAGTGATGTATACTTGCTTAGGAACGAAACCCTAAGTGAAAATCATACATAACATGCTATGAATTGAAGGATTTGATGAATTAACACACTTAGATAAGTGGGTTTTAATGTTATGATGAAATTGATGATATAACTATGCTTAGAATCAACATGCATGATAACGAATAGAAGGTGTTTGATTAAACCACGAATTTGGGTACAAGACCATACTTCTCACGAAATGGGTTTTGTATGATATAAAAGAATCGATGTTAAGATCGTGATATAGATGCTTGAAATCATGTTACCCAATAGTTAGTGTGTAAAATTTGATTTTGTTAAGAGTTCAAATGAAATGCCTAAGCGAAATTCAATAAACCAAATGTGCATTAAATAAGTTGATAAGTCGATTGACTTTAAAAAGTCAAACCGACCAAGTATATGATCGAATGATAAATTCGACATAAGAAGCGTAGGATGGAATAGTCGTAAATGATTATGACTAACCTAACCATCTTACAATTACAATGATAGTTTGACGCTTGGCAAGCTAGGTGAAATCTTGGGGAAGGAAGCGGGTCAAACGAATCAAGAATGAAGGAAAAGCATAATTCGGATGCAAGGTAAGTATAGCTTACATTAGTCTTATATTTTAGAATATTCTTTTGTCGTATTAATTACGAATAAGACAAATACCTAATTGAGATATGATGTTCCGGCATGTAGTCGTACGGAACAAGATAATCAAATATGATAAGAAACCATATTGATGGCTAAAAATGAGTTAAATCGGTAATTCGATCATATTATGACGAATGAAACATGTACTTTTAATGGTTACCATATAAGGTAAATCATAATAACCAATAAGGGTAAAATGGTAATTTGGTCACACGTTAACCATAACCGTTAGTTTTGAAAGACACTTATGACGTAAGCCATAATAGGCCAAAAAGTGTTAAGAAATGAATTTATAAGTAAAATGACCTCATGGGGTAAACCGGAGCGAGTCATATATACGAGGTGGTAATAAATGTCATCTCGCTAATATAATCGGTCACTTAGAGCAAACGGGTCAAAAGGTGAAGATACCACCCTTTTTATAATATCGACTAATGAATATTGTCGAGTTCTATGTTCACAGGAGTGACTAGTTAATGGATAAGATGCATCGTTATCAAATAGTGATTATCAAAGCAAGGTATTAAGAACGGGTCAATATATTGATCCAAGCCAGGTATGAGGAATAGGGTAACTACCCATTTAGAATGTAAGATTCAATGGGAGTTAAATGAAGTCTAAAATAGACATTCGGTTACTTTAATAGGTAAACCGAATGTTTCAAATAATGAACATTGCGTTTGGAAAGCGTAATGACTTTTCAAACAAAAACATAGCTAAAAAGAGGGCTTTGTGGGTCAAACATGCTTTTAAAAGCCCTTCGTCATAAATGAAAGGCTAAAATGGACTAAAACGCCCTCGTAAGCTAATTTGAATCAAACGACCTTTAAAGGTAGTTTGGAAACAAGTTTTATGATTAAACAAATACTTAGAATAATTATAAGAAGAGAAAGATGAAATCTTGGGTCGATTGATTCTATAGGAGTCTTTGCCGTAAAATAATGATCCGAGGGGTAAAACTCGGAATTTATACATTACCACGTTAAATCCACCACAAATATAGTTGTGGTGGAGGGCTATTTGATAAGAAAACGTGGTAATATAATGCTAGAAGCGTTTGAAAGTAAATTGTGTTTTAAAAGTACTTAAATACCCTTAACGGGTCAAAATAAGCATACGAGCGAAAACGGGTTAAAATATATAAGAAACCCGCAATTAGAACCTAACATGGTAGATAATATTGAATTGAAGAGGTTCATGTGAAATAATGATCAAACAAATATGTTTGTTTGATAAATGCATAAACGGGTCAAAATTTTGTAAAAAGGTAATAAGCCGAAGGCATAAAAGTCTCAAAATTTATTAAGCCGGATGTCGGATTATAACTCCATATGATGGAGAATCAAATTACGATCACGTAGGAAAAAGAATCGTGTAAAACGGATCAATAACGAATGAGTTATGTCCGTTTTCGTGAAACTTGGGTTGGCTGGGAATTTTGCGGCAGCAATTAAGCAACTTGCTGTTAAAAAAGGGGCTAGGTGTAGCGTCTAGCCCCTAGGTGTAGCGTCTAGCCCCTCCTGATTCCGAAAATTGTTTAATTTTTGTTTGTTTGACCCATATAACTTGTTTAAACTTGTTATTTAACTACCAAAGCTAACTTTTAAGTTGGTTTTGGTCATAGGTGAATGTCAAGGATTCCTGGACGAAGATCAAGCTCAACGAAGAACCGAACACGACCAAGATATAAGCTTCCGCACTGCGTTGCGTCGTAACTTTTAAACGATGAACTTATATACAATATGTTGTCAAACTTTTAAACTGTAAAAGTTTTTAGTAAACCCGTATTTTATATGTATGTGTATTCGTAAGAATACAATTAATTGTCGTTATTAGACTAAAACCCTTTTATAATAGTGAGGGTGTTACAATTATAGACTCGAGCCCGGGAAATGCACTAAGTATAAAAAAGGAATATGTCACATATGATATTATGTGATAAGGATAGATTCCCACATAATAATATGGGAATAGTTATATAGATAGTTTACAAAAGTTGTTATGGACATTTCAGCTAAAGAAATGTCGGATACGGACAGAGATGATACGACGCCTCTCAGTAATGAGGCAATTTGTGAAAAGATTTCCGAGGAGGTTGGAAAGGCGTTGGAAGCAGCCTTACCAGGATTCATGGAAAAGCGGAAAATAACGATGATAACGATGATGGAAGAACAGGTGAATGAGATAAAAGAAAGCCTCAATCAAGATCGAGGCAAAGCTAAAGAAGGGAAGGCATGCCCTTACCTTTTATGGCATGTAAACCCCCGATCTTTAATGGAGAAGTAGATCCAATCGCTTGCCAAAGATAGATAAGTGATATCAAAGGTGTTTTTGAACGTATTCACTGTGATCCAAATGATTTTGTTGCCTACGGGACCGGACAATTAAGGGCACAGGCTAAAGATTGGTAAGACAATCTAAGAAAGGAAATGGGAATGGAGGCTACCCGAAACATGAATTTGGAAGAGTTTAAGGCACGCTTCCTTAAACATCATAGTCCCAAGGCAGTAATAAATAGAATCAAAGAAGAATTTATACAACTAAGGCAAAAAGACGAAACTATTGATAAGATTACGTGGACGTTCCTTGACAAGTTGAAGTTTTGCGATGAGTTGGTGAAAACGGAGGAGCAAAAGATGTATTACTACTACAACATGCTGAGCGCAGAATATAGGGAATTCATGACTCCCTTGAAATATGAAAATCTCACGGAGATTATAAACGTCGCGCTAGAGCGCGAGATTGAATTAAGAAAGCAAGTAGAGAGAGGTGAAGAAGGGCATTGGATTCCCAAGCCCCGCAAAGAAACAAAAGTTGAATGAATCCTCAAAGAAAGCAAATGACACCCCCAAAAGTATAGTAACATGATCAAAAGTGAGTGATCAATTAACAACGTGGTAACAGAACACACTAAGTGTTAAGTTAGGGGTGGCAGCAGCCAATAGCCGATAGTTAGAGGTGATAAAATCTAATAACCCCTTGTTTAATATAGTTTGGACGTAAATAACCCAAACTTTGATGCCTTCACCTTCCGAATTTTGAAGCAATTTGGTTGATGGAGCCCATAAATTAGTGGAACCTCTTGATCAGTGACGAATCCATGGGGTTCCTAGGTTCCTAAGAACCCCCTCGGTTTGGGAAAAAAATGGAAAGGTTAGTGTAAACCTTAAATGATTTCGTAAAAATTAGTGAGAATATATATCAAAAGGAACCCCCTGGAAAAAATCTTGTATCCGCCACTGCTTTTGATAATAACGATTGGGTCCTCAGAAATCTCAACTCAATCACGAGCCAACACCCCTTCTTCAATGTTAGTCCACTTTTGACTAGGTATGATAATCAAACTCAAACCGAATACGTAAAATCAAAACATTTGGGACGGGTAATCGGGTATGGTTTATCTTTTAATTTTTCACGGATTTGGGAAGAGTATGGGATTTGGTGATATACTTGTTTACACAACCCGATAACGTATACTCATTTACCCGATTATATACCCGAAGTAATTTATTTTTATATTTATATTATAAATTATAAATATGTATATATGATAACTTAGTTATAACCCAAAGGTATATACTATTGTTTTCATTATGGATTTGGGTTTTTTTCTATATACATTGTAGTCATTTTAGACATCTTTATAGTAATTATGCTTAAACAGTTTTGGGTCAGGTGTATCCAACGGATTACTTTAAGAAACTAACGGGTTTACACAATACCCGACAGGTTTGGGACAAGCTTTTATAAGGGTGAAGGGGGCGCTTTTTTCATGTACCCCAACTCTCTCTAATCCTGCACTGTCACGTTACTTTTACCCTAAACTAACCTCAAACAATCACTCCTTTCAACTACCCTAGAATTGTTTTTTGGTTTTAATAAAAAATGAATTAAACAATTGTAAATAACTAAACTTTCATTTAAATAAATAAAAATACACAACTTAGAAATAACATAAATTATAATTATTAAAATGAATAAAATTAAAATTTAACAAATTCTCTCTATTGGGGATGAATTTTCACAACCTTCCATGCCTTAACGTAAGAGTCAAATTTTTTAGGCTCGTATGGTTGTACTCACTAAGGGCCACCTGAATCGCTTTCTCCTCGTTTTGTACATGTTCGTTGTTCATCGTCTTATTGAACAGTGTGTCAAATTTGACACCTTGAATTTGGATTATCCGCCACCTCTTGTGAATCTGGTAGACGTTACATGTTTTATTACCCAATTTTTCATGAAATTTAATCCAAGGACATGAAGCCACATCTCATAGGAGCCGCGAATCTTGTTCTCGGCGAGACTCGGCTAAGCACTCACCAATGTGATTTTCTCTTGTTCGTTCCATTCCGCTATTTCAAAGGAGATTGTGTAATGTTAATGAATTTTGTTTGTAAAAGTGTAGTGTGGTGAGGTATGAAAATGGTTTTTAGACCACCCGTAGTGAGGGTTTTTTGACGTTTTCCTCTCAAAAAAACGCCCCCCCACGCCCAATTACCGCCCCCTGGGCGTTTTAAAAAAAATGCACACAACGTTCCTTTTTCCACGCCCCATGTTCAAGATCTTAGGCCAATGACAGATATTCTTCTTTTTGTTTGACCAATACCTTTTTTTATGGTTTTTTTTTTAATTCTATTACACACCTTTTAACATAATGCCTACAATGCCCACTACACCCTTTTAGAAAAACGTCCTATAATGCCCTATTGCTGACTGGACTGCTACATAATGCAAAACGACCAAGAGTAAGGACATTATTTTTGTCTTCCACTACACATGGTCTTTTTTTTTTTTTTGAAAGGAAAATTTCATTAACAAACAGAAGCAAACCTCAAAACAAGGCCGCCACCCGGACAAACAACAATTACATAATTACAAATTTACACCAATCACTCCTAACCTTAAACCACAAAAATCCCAAAGCCTTTATATCACTTATAATGTCTTCAATCTTCGCTTCTTTGTTATTAAAAATCACCCTGTTTCTACCCTTCCAAATACACCAACAACCGATTCTAATCAAGCCCTAGAGAGCTTCTTTTTTAGGACCATCCAAACCAACATGATTGTCTTAGGTTCTGTTTGTTTTTTCAGACGTAAAAGGTCTGTTGTCTGTGGACCACATCTGCAGGCATCTGCAGGAGAAGATGTGGACCAAATGTCTGCAGTCTGCAAGGAGAAGAGGGTTTGTTTTTTCTCCTACAAAAAGCTCTTCACACAAGATCTATCTCTCTCTCTCTGCCTTCTCTCTCTCTACTCTCTCTCTACAATCCGTCACCACCACCGCCCATAGCACCACCACCACCGCACCACCTCCGCCATCACACCACCGCCTCTCTCTCCGGTCTCTTTCTCTCACCGGTTGAAAGCTTTAAAACAGACTCATAACTTTCATCACCAACTCCAGCAAATCTGTTGAAAACCACCATCACGAGCATCATCTGCCAACACCAAATCGGACAACCATCATCACGAGCACCAGCTACCACCACCCCCCTCATCTAAAAAAACGAAGCCTCTATACCTACCATCCTTCAGATCTGAACTCACCATCCAAGATCTGAGTCAAATCTGGTCGGAGAAGAAAGGCTGGTGGACGGTGGTGATGTTACCGGAGAAGAAAACGGTGTTGTTCAGAGAAATTTGGCTATACCTTCTGACACAAGGAGTTTAGGGTTTGCAGCGGTCGGAGGAGATGTATGTTGGTGTGGCGGGGGGTGGATGTTCGGAGTTGGATGGTGGTTTTCGGAGATGATGGATACTGCTTTGACGGAGTGGATGGTCGGAGGTGGATGCGGTTTGCGGGCTTGCGGTGGTGATAAGGGAAGAAGAAGAAGGGTGCAGATGTTTGAAGCTTTATTTCATAGCTTCTTTTTTAAGATGTTTAAAGCTATTTTAAGATCTGTTTGAAAAAAAAAAAAAAAACGGTCTTTAAGGCCTTATGTCTGCAGGCGGGCATACATAAGCTTTTTGCAGATGTAATAAGCAAAAACAAACACCCCCTTAGTGTGAAACGTGAAAATAGTTTGCATTTATAGTTGATATTTAATTTTTTTTTAATGCAACAGTCTAATGACTAATGACCGTTCAACAGTCAAAAATTCCTTCAAACATCGTGGCTTCCTCTACCCTCTAACCTTACCCGTCAAGCCTACACCCATGGGGGTGGTGATTATGTAGCTGTGGCGGGGTTAAACCCAACATGAGATTGAGATTACCCGAACCCATCCTCGGTAACACCCTGTTTTCAGACAAGTAATATTCCGGGTCAAAAAAAAAACCCGGCAAAACTTAAACGCTGTCACTTCACTCCCAGTCCCACATCTAACCACACTGATCTCCACAGATCTAGGTTTTCTTCCACCTTCAATCCCCTCTCTCAGATTCCTCACATAAACCCTTACAAATTTATTCAATCAGTCTATCATCATCAAATTCGCATTTCAAATTATCATCTACTCTTCAGATTTGTTCCTTTCAGGAGGTTTGAGATCAATTAGGTATATAAAAAATAATAATAATAATAAACGATTGAATATGAAATCGGTGCAAACGTCGTCGTATAGAGACCGTACACACGGGTTTTCGAGCATTACTGAGAGGCTGAGAAAATCGTTGGCACCGTCAATCGGAGTTAACGGTAGTGGTGGTGTTGGTGGTGGTGGATCACGATCGAGGGTAGCATTTCAATCGGAGTTTAACAAGAGAGCTTCTAAGATTGGGTACGGTATTCATCATACGTCGCAGAAGCTAGCCAAGCTTGCAAAATGTGAGTTAATTGTTCTATAATTTTTAGAAATTGGATACGTTATTTAGTTACATGTGAATATGTGATGATTGTTATGGTGGTTTAACCTCACAGTCACACTGGCCATAGTCTAGGTATCTATGCCTAGAAGTCTAACTAGGATCTAAGCTTCCACTTAGCTAGGGACGAGCATTTGGTACCGAGTACTCGTACAATACCGAGACCTTACCCATAGATTCAGTACGGTATTTAATACCTGCTTTTCCAAATTTTGGTATCGGCATTTTCAGTACCTTTTTCCGGTTCTGTACCAATACCAAATAGAGAGACCATTTTGTAACTAGTACCCGGGTACCGTACTGATAGATTCGGTATGGTATTCGGTACCCACTTTTCCATGAATTCGGTATTGGTATTTTCGGTACCAATATGGTACCGATTTCATCCCTAGATTTAACTTTGGTGCTTGAAATTGTTAAAGAAGTTGAGCTCCCTGAGTGTTCTAAATTCTAGTGCTACTTGGAAAAAGCTAAAATATTCTTTGGAATCACATTGTCACTTTTAATCTCATGTTGGCTATAAGTTAATTTAGGACCCCCTTTATAAGCGTATCTGGCTACTTATAACTTCTCATTGTGGTTTTAGCTTATAGAGTGATATTAAGAAGTGAAAAATAGTACAGTAATGGGTTAGCATGTTAGTTAACTTTGGGATCAGGTCCTCAGGATGTCAAATGGTATCAAAGCAGTGGCCACTGTGGCCTGCAATAATTGTCAGTTTTCTACTGGTTGGCTACAAAACTCACCTTGATTATTTATTCAGTTGGTATGAAGGTTAATGTGTTTTGTGTTTTACTTCCAATTGATAGCGATGCCCATCCAGAAAGCAATCGCTTTTGACTACTTTGCATTTTGTGAAGCTTTAGGATTTACAGCACTTTACATTTTGTTCTACGACACATGTTACAAGTCTTTACGTGTAGAAGTTATTGTATAATTGTATATATCCGTACATAGTTGACAAAAACAGGGTGCAAGCTAAGACAAAAATCGAGCAGAACAAAAGGTGCAGTTCGTCAAACATATATATTCTTACATTCAGGAGTTGTAAACAAATTAATTTGTTACAGGACACGGCTTACAGTTCCGTTTCTATTTAGCCTCTTGTGATTAACAGTCTATGCGTATGTTCTTATTTATATTATCATCTGCTCATTTCGGGGCTATTGTAGACGGAAAGTTAATAGTTATTTGTCTTTTCTATAAGACTTTAACTATAAGTAATTTAATATGGTAATGGTGGTACACTGGTACTTATCATGTTTATGTTATAATATACTTCACTTGATTAGATGTGGGGTGTATATGCGATCACATAAAGTTTAACAAACATGTGACATGGTTATTACGTTTTTAGCGCGGGTAACTATGTACTAACATGATCTCACTTTTGTCCTTTCAGTGGCAAAGAGGACATCTGTTTTTGATGATCCAACTAAGGAGATCCAAGAACTGACAGCTGTCATCAAGCAGGACATTACTGCCCTCAATTCAGCTGTGGTGGATTTGCAGCTTATTTGCAATTCCCAAAACGAAAGCGAAAATGTTTCAAGTGACACAACCACCCATTCAACCACGGTTGTTGATAATCTGAAAAACCGTCTAATGAGCACCACCAAAGAGTTTAAGGATGTTCTTACCATGCGCACAGAGGTTTGCACTTTGCCGTCACTAAATTACATGACTAGAAAAGCTGTATTTATTTTAACTAAAGCAACAAAGGGTAACCAACTTTGTTCCAATCTCTAGTTTTCAACTTCAGATAACAAATTTATTTTAGTGTAGAGGATATTGAAATTTTCAAAACTTTATATGGAAGGTAAACCCAGACACCCAGTTAGCGATGACTTGGCAAATGTCGTTTTGTAAGGTTTGAAAATTTTGCATTTGTGTCGCTGACTTGGCACCTGAAAACTGGCTATCTTAGGTTGAAAATTTTGAAGCTTTGTTGGTTTTTTTTTAAGTTGGTTACCTGAAATAAGAATCAGACCAGAATAGTTATTTTACACATCTGGAAAAGCGGTACTTATTTTAATAGGGCAACAAAGGGTAACCAGCTTTTGGTCTGCATTCTGTTTTTTATGACAAGCTTATTTTAGGGTAGAAATAGCATCAAACTTTTTTTTTTTTTTTTAAATATTGAAAGTTTTTGACCCAGTTACCAGTAAAAAGTGATGATGTGGCAAATGAGGTGTTTGTACTTTTTGACCATGTTGGTTTTGTTCTTAAGTTCGGCTATTAGCATTAACTGAAACCAAAGTCATCTCATTGGTAAATTTTTGCACTAACTGAAACCAAAACCAAACTTGGGTGGACTAAATTTTTGGTTAGAAATGCATGTAAATATGTAATGGAGGTATAAATACATGGAATGGAGTTATGAATACATGAAATTGATGTATAAAAGCTAGAAATATATGAACATATGAATGGTTCGGTTAATTGTTAACCGAGGATACAAAGAAAAACCGATAATTGATTTTAGATTAATTCAGTTTTCGGTTCGGTTATTGCTCACCCCTAGGTCCTTAGTCATTGCCCTACATGGAAATTAGTAAACTTTTGTTTTTTTCTTCAAAAATTTTGATCTGAACTTACCCACTTTCTAAAGATATGATTTATGGTATATGGCTTGGGTGCTGATGTGTCAATAAGTTTGATCATGACTTTTTTATGTGGCACCTGAAAACCTGCTATCTTAACTATAGCATCTTTATCTTATATGTCAAAACCGTTTGGCCTTTTTGGCTGCAGAATTTGAAGGTTCATGAAAATAGAAGACAGTTATTCTCTGCAACTACTTCTAAGGAAACCGCTAATCCATTTGTCCGGCAGCGTCCTTTGGCTAATAAATCAACTGCCAGTGCCATCTCATCAAGTTCTCCTCCTCCTTGGGCTAATGACTCTTCAAGTTCATCTCCGTTGTTCCAAAGGTAAATTCAAATATAACATATTGTTTGACCGAGTCAATGAGTCATGACTCTGTTGTTGACTATGTTACTTTTCAGGAAGCATGCTGATGCTGAATCTCAACCATTGATTCAACAACAAAACCAGCAGCAGCAGCAGATGGTTCCATTACAGGATAGTTACATGCAGAGTAGAGCTGAGGCGCTTCACAATGTAGAGTCAACTATTCATGAATTAGGCAGCATTTTCACACAATTGGCAACCATGGTTTCTCAACAAGGGGAGCTTGCAATTAGGTATGTTATATACATACACCTACTTCTAGTATAATATTTTAATTTTTGTCAATTACATGATAGTAAGATATACAAAGTAATCGGTACGAGTGTCAATACAGTACGGGTACCAAATAGGTAAAGACGGTACCAGTACTAATACGATACTGGTACCAAATAGGTAAAATCAATACGAGTACCATAAATACCATAATACGAAATTAAACATAATATAAAAAAACCTCTTAAAGTTCTTTACAAAATTTGGTACTGGAAAACCTCTTAAAGTTCTTTACAAAATTTGGTACTGGTAACATTTTTCTGTACTGATACCGAAAGTACAACATACTAAAATCAATAAAACCGGGTACCGATACATGTACCAAATTTAAAAATTAAACAGATGATGAATATATAAATTAAATTTTATCAGAAAACAAAAATATGATTCCTTTTTGTGTTCTTTAAAGTAAATTTATAGAATGGTCAAAGTTTAAAATTATCGTGATTCAGCTTGCTTTTTTATTAGATTTGGTTTATTAAATGAGACCGGATGCATACTTGGTTGGTCTAAAAAGTAGTTTCGATCGTCGGGGTCTCCTTATTGAAGAAAATAACATAAATTGTTGGGTGGTCTTCTTAAACGTTATCCCTTATAATAATTGTATTGAATTTTGAATAGAACGATTTAGGATGTATGCATCAAAATACAATTTTGGGCGACTTTACACCCGTTTAACCTATATTGCTCATTCGGTTTTCAATTAAATAGTTTTATTAACATAACCCAATCAACCGCTTTTTAAAGCAAATGGGTTGAGTATGATTATCAACTCTAACACAACACTTTGACAGAATCGATGAAAATATGGAAGATACTCTAGCAAACGTAGAAGGTGCACAAGGACAACTAATGAGGTACCTCAACAGTATATCCTCAAATCGGTGGTTGATGATCAAGATATTCTTTGTATTGATTGCCTTCCTCATGATATTCCTGTTTTTTGTCGCCTAAAGATACATGTGTGTTAAGAAAATATATAATGCACAAATCGAGACGTTTTCTTAAACAATATGGTGTTCATTGTGTGTACATATGGATCAATATTTTTAAAACCAAAACAAGTCCAGACCGGTCGAACCAAGGATTGGAACTAGGGTAGCCATGGGTTTATATTGCTTGGCAAGAACCAGAACCATAAACCGGTTATCTACCGGATTTTCGATTTTCTTTTTGTATTTTATGAGGGTTGAACTTCTTGTATGCATCACTTATATTGGATTTTATTTATCATTGATGTAGTGGGTCTATCATTGTTTTAGGGATATATATTGGTGGTAAGTAAATAAGGGTTTATCTGGAATTTTCTGGATTTCATGGAAGATGTTCTTCTTTTGAATTATTTTTTTTTTATTTTTTTTTTGTATTTTTGTATTTTGTACAATTATTATATATATCAAATCATAACAGGCTTTTGCACCGGTAAAGATTGTGAATTTTTGATTTTGCCACAATTGTTTTCATTTTTCCCTTTTAGTAATGGACACCTATGTTAAGTAATAGAGTATGGGCCGAGATAGAGAAAGAGAGTTGGAAATATGCTACACTAATTTATGTTCTTTTGTTTTTGTTTTTTTTTTTTTTTTTTTTGGTTTTTGTCTTTTTGTTATTTTTTAGTTTCAACCGCACCCTTTTGCTTTAAATAATACATGTTCGTTAATTATATATATTGTCGGTATTATACGACTAACAAAATGAACCGTACCGATACCGATCGAACATCGTCGGTACGTGTGATGTAAAACACATGTCGCTATCCTTTTGATCATTTAACGACTTTATTTTTTTTGCTCTTCGGTATACCTTAACGACCAAACTGATACTGGCCGAGTTCCTGCCATTCAAGTAATTTTTACCATTGTGTCTACGTTTTGTTAAAAGTCGTGTCGCCTTGCCGCGAAGCGCAGATGTAACTCACTAGTATTCATTATGTTTTGACGATGATGTCTTCTGATTTTTGAGACTGGTCTAATTAGATTCGAACCTGTCAAAGTTGTCCATTGTTAGTCTCACAGTGTCATTAACATGTATTGCTTTTAAACATGTGATTTTATATTATTGGTTAGCTTACCGTTATAGGTGGCAAAATGAGCCGGTTTGATTATAGCTTTAAGTCTTTTAACAACATTTATGAGTCGTAACGGGCAAACTATTAGCGTGGATCAAAACAAGACGGATTCTTCTATTAGGGTGTAAGGAGTGGTTAGACACTTGAAAGTGGTAAACTTCAAAATCAACCAATGAGAGTGTGCCATGTCATTCAATGAAAAGTGTTTAAACTATGCTCAAAAGTGTTGGCAATGGTTAGACACTTCATAAATTGGTAAACTATTTAGAAAAAAAAAATGTGTGATTGGTTGAGATGGCATGGACCTCACCACACACACCCCCTCTCTCTCCTTCCCTCCCTCTCCCCGATCGGCAACCGGTCACCGAATCACCATCTTCACCGAGCGGCAAAATGGGTCGGCGGTGGTGTTCCCGCTTGGCAAACCCATTTGTCGCTCATGGTTTGCCGCCCACTCCCCATACCCTTAGGGCTGTTTGGTAACATCTAAATGGTTAAGTGCTGAGCCAGTAAGATGTCTGAACCATTTAGTGCTGAACCATTAAGAGCTTGTATAATGCTTAATCGTTCAGAGGCAAATGTCTGACCAATTCAGATTAGAGGTCTTAACCATTCAGACACTTTATAAATCTTAATCATTCAGAGGCAAATGTCTGAACCATTCAGACATCTGCTCGTGAAACAAACAGTCTGAACCATTAAGTGTTGAACCAGTAAGAGGTGTGAACCATTAAGAGTCTCATTAAGAGGTAAACAAACAGCCCCTTAGTGTTTTTCTTGAAGCATAGTCGTTATGAATTGTCCATTTTAGTCATTTTAATAATCAAAATGATTGTTTCCTTTATGCTAATAGAAGATCATAAGAATAGAGCTTGTAATCAATTCCATCCTCCATGGTTCACACTCACTTGCCTTCATATATTGTGCTTGTTATGGGAAGAAATGACAAAGAAGAAAGCCAACGTGCTCTTATATATAGTGTTTCATATTCAATTTTAATGCATATTCCAAACTCAAAATGGAGTCGACGAAAGCAACTATTTGTAGTCACTTTGTATATATTGCACATAATCCTTTGCTAGGAGATTTGAAGGGTTAACACTCATATTAGGTCTCGAAGACCGGAACTAGTCACCTCCAAAGGTTTACTTCTTGATACAAGCTCTTTAAAGCGTGACCCATGGAGATCACTCGCAAACCATTTCCAGAGCACGACCCTGGACACTCACAAATAGCTCCGGATTAATCATGTTGGTGCACTTGTGTCTGTACTTTGTCTGTATTTTGTCATGATACCAAACGATGTCTTTGTTAGTCTTGTAAGTTTGACCAAGTCAACCATCCTCCTGGTTTGACTTGACCAAACAGTTGGAACATTGGTTGAAAGATGTTTAGGTCGAAGGATGTGTCATCGAAGGATAGTTTAGATCCTTCGATGAGCTCGAAAGATAAGCCTTCGATTGATGGACCTCGAAAGATGTCATCCTTCGAGGTACATGTTGATCCTTCGAGCTGTTCCAGATCGATAGATGATCGTTCGATCATCTATCTGATCCTTCGACCAGACATGCTGTGTTCGGGTATATATATATACCCATGCATTGTGTTCACTTCGTAGAGAGACAGAAAAATAGACAGACAGAATAGAGAGTTGAAAGTGTGAGAGCATTCTGTTCAGACCACACACACACGAGAGTTAGAGAGAGTTTGCAAAACACATTTGTAAACATTGAGCTTGTAACCGACCTTTCATACGTATTAATACAAGTGGTGTTAATCGGTGAAGATTGTGTGTTGTGTTTGTGCTTGTTCTATCTCGGTTCTTGTATAAACTCTCGGTTTGCATGCTAGCTTGGATTCCGCACTCGCTAGTGTGTTGGACATAACAAGGAATAGGTTGCACCTCAACCTCCGAGGGACCTACAAGTGGTATCAGAGCCGTGGCTCTTTTCCTTGTTAAAAACCGGGTTTTATACAAGCTTTGGAGTGTTTTGGACAAAAACTCCTTGGTTTTGCAGCCGTTTTCTGTGTTTTTCTCGCATTTTCAGTTGTTAAAACGTGTTCTAAACTTATCGGGTGTGTTAAAGGAAGGTTTGGGTAACTTAAAAATCTGTTTTTAAGGTGTTTGGTCTTCTCCGGCCAAAATTCCGGCTTACTCCGGTGACCGGTTTCTGGGTAGATCTTTCGATTTTTAATATATTTTATTGTTCAAATCTGGATTGCATGCAGAAGATATGGTCTGACCATACCTTCTGCCTTCTGCCGAAAGTTTCTCACCAACCCATCACCTTTTTCACCAACCTGTCACTCTTTGTCAACTGTGTCAGTTCGGTTCGAAAGATATCCTTCGAAGTCGAAAGATCATCTTTCGATCAAAGGAGGTTCGATAGATAATCATCCTTCGAACATCCTTCGAAGTCTGTGACTTATCATTCGATCCAAGGAATCTTTTCGAAGCATACATCTTTCGGTCTACAGTTCTTTTTCGAAAGACAAGGATCCTTCGATTGGAGAGTCTTTCGAAATCATCGTTCGAAACTCAACAGTGATCTTTCGAACACTGTTGATCCTTCGAACAAGTATTGATCCTTCGATACTTGTCTGTTTAAGGTTAACAAGTTTGTGTTTTTCAGGTCTTTCGATCTCAGATCCTTCGGCTGGTGTAACAATTTTTCTTGATCAAAAATGAATTCGATGTGGGGTATTCCGGTAAATGCAGAGATGTATTTTGGTACTCCGGCTCCGAATTCGGGTTCGCAAGCTAATGCTACATCTACCGGTCAATGGGCATTCGTATCAAATCAAGCTCCAAGTGTTCAAAGCATTTTGCTAAGCGAAAGTGAAACGGGAAGTTTGAATAGGCCTCCAAAATTGATGCATTTAAGTGAATATCCGGGATGGTTTGATAGATTTCATACATACGTCCTTGGTCAAAATACAGAACTGTGGTTGCGTTTCATCACAGATTTTGATCAAACAATAGAGGTTGCCGCTTCATCTGCTGCTACATTTGCTGATCTTACGGAAGATCAGAAGAAGGTCTATGACTTAGAGAAGAAAGCGTATGCCATTCTTACTCAGGCGTTAAGCAAAGATATTTATCATCAATTTGTCAGTCACAAGACAACGAAAAGGTTGTGGGACGCATTGAAAACAAGGGGCGTAGGAAATGAAGCGACACGTCAATTGAGAAAAGACCTGCTAAAGAAAGAGTTTGATGGTTTTACTTGTATGCAGAATGAATCTTTAGGAGATTTGACAAGTCGATTTAATCATTTGCTGACTGAATTGGCAAATATTGGGGTTGCAACAACTTCAGCAGAGATAGTGAAGAAGTTTGCAGATGCACTGCCACCTCAATGGAATAATTTCTTAGAAATCATGAAGTACAATGGCACTTTGGATACAACAAACTTCAGTGACTTTGCTTAACTCCTGGAAAACAAGAATCAGGAAGAAACTCTCAAGGCGAAAAGAGTTCCAGTGCCACAAAATCCTGAAATGTATTATGGAACTTCTAGCACTTCTACAAAACCTTCTTCACACGCTCCAATTCAAACAGCATTTGTGTCTAGCACTAGCTTATATGGCACTCCTCCTCCAACAACAGACATGTATGGAAATCCGCTTAATCCAGTTCCTCAACCAGCACCACAACAGCCTATCAGAGAAACTGATATGTATGGGAATCCACTTCCTCCTCAACAGCAAGCATGTTATGGAAGCACATCATCTGCTAGTCAGCAGTCAAAGCCAAATACAGTACGGCTCGACACCTCAAGCTTTTCTAAAGTCAGTGTGGAAGTAGCAAAGGAACACATGGAGCTGCTAAACACTTTGGTAAGCGCATACTGTGGATTGGTGGAAGGTCAGATTGGCAACATTAATCTGACACAAGAAGACTATCAGCAGATAGATAAAGAGGAGATGGAGATGATGGACATCAAGTGGGCCTTTGCCAGTGCTGTTAGGCGAGCAAAGGATTTCATGGAAAGAACTGGCAGAACCAGCTTGGAAAGCAAGAAAGACACCAAGTATGGGTTTGATAAGCAGGCTGTTAAGTGTTTCAATTGTGGTGAACGTGGTCATTTCAAACGTGAATGTACGAGGCCATCTCAACATGGAAACCAAAATCCTTTCAGAGGTCAAGGCAACAGGGCAAATCAGAACCAAGGAAGGAACAATGAGCGAACATTGGTGCCTGTCAACAACCAGAGTCAAGCAGGACCATCTAATGCCAACCAGGCACTTGTGGTTCAAGTAGATGAAGGATGTGATTGGTCAATCCAGTTGGGAAATGATGCTCCAGATGGAACAACTTGTTTTGCTGAAATTGTCAAGGATTTAAATCACGCCAGTGGTGGAGAATCTTCCGCCAATGGTGGTGACTCTTCTGAGGATGAAGACTCTTCTGGTTATAGTAGAAGTTCAGATGAAGAATCCTCGAGTTCAGGCGATGATCATGTGGTTGAGACATCAAGTGCGTCAGTCGATGCTAATATTGATGAGCTATTGGGAGAAGCTGCAGCAGAAACTCAAAGAAGATCTATTTTGGTGGATCAAGCTGCTTATTCTTCGTCTTCTCTCCATTCAGCCTTTATGGCTAATGTCGACAGTTCATCAAGTCAGGTATGTGTCGATGAACCCACTTCTGGTAGCTGTGATAACTGTGATAGTTTGCATGTTAAATGTGCTGATTTAGAAGCAAACATGTCTGAGTTACAAGGCAAACATGATGCTGTACAAGCTAGTTTGTTTGACTTGCAAGACAAACATGTTTCATTGAATGATAAGTGGTGTGAATTGCAAAGCAAACACGAGGCTTTGCAGAAGAAATATGATGTGACATTTATCCACAATCAGAGTTTAGTTGTTGAACTGTCAAAGTGCAAGGAGGCAAACATGGCCTTAGCTCGCAATGAAAAAGAGTTTAAAACAGTTATTGAAACCCAAAAGAAAAGTGTTTCCGAATTAACAAAAACTGTTTGTAACAAACAAATTGGTATTAATAACTACATTAATATCATCGAGGAAACAAAGAAAGAGCTAGCCGTGGCGAAATGTGAACATGAGGCGATCAAGCTCAAATTGGAGAGTTACTCAAACTCCCGATATGTGCTTGATCACATCATTAACGTTCAGCAACTAAAGGGAAACGTTAAAGGAGTTGGTTATAGGAAGTGTCCACCCCCTTTGAGACACGATTATACCAAGTCGCCCGATGAAGAGGATATGCCTCGGTATGAACCCAGTGTGCCTCTTGATTATGAGGAAGTTACTACTGGTCTAGGGTTCAAACCGGACAATTCATCGGAGGGCTCATCTGATCGGAAAGAAAAGTCATCATGTACTTCAAATCAAAGTTCTCCAACCATTGAGGACTATGATTCTTCAGATGATGAATCAGATGTGAATGACCAGGATGAATCACTTGATGTGACGAAAGGAGTAGAAATTCCAATTGAGAATCATATTCTTTGTGATCCTCCTACTCCTGTCGTGCAACCTGTTGCCAAGCAAGTGATAGATTCTGTCAAGGATGTCAAAGATGACAATGAATGTGTGTCTGCTGTTAAGAGCAATAACTTGTTGTATACTTTAGTCGGTGATAACCAAATTTATTCAAACAAAGATTTTCCAATCAAAAACGTCAATCAATCATTGATTGATAAAGTGTTTGAAGATAATACAACTAAGTTTTTGGGAAAAGCGATCCCGAGAGTTTCAGTAACTCAGTGTGATCCTATTCCAAAAGCTGAAGTGAGGAAACAATTTGGAAACCAAAAATTACCGACTAAACAACAACCTGTCGCTTCTAAGGGTAAGCAACAACAACAACGAGCTCCAAAGCCAAAGGCCAAGGTTGAATCAAAAGGAGCTCGTTTCAAGAAGAAAAACAAAGATATCAAGTTTGTAGCATCAAGGGGTACTGATAAAATTGAGACTTTTGAAAATAAATCAAACACCGATTTTATTCAACAAGTCAAGATTTTAAAACGTAACAGCCAAAACAATTACACCCAGCACACAAACGGGTGTGAAGCTAGTACCTCTGGGTCTACAGGTTCAACACATGAAAGTCGAACCGGTTCTCCTAAGTTTGTTGAAAGGAGAATTTGCTTCAAATGTGGGAAGGTTGGGCACATCATTAAAGACTGCAAAAACTCGCCCAAACCAAATTTTGTTGAAAGAGCCCCCTCTGAACAAGGTCACTCACAACGTCGTCCTGTTTCTCCAAAACATGATAAACGCACTGTTAAAGAACAGGAAACAAAACAGCGACGTAAAAATGTGAAGGTGATCGAAAAGGCTTTAAAACCAGAACCTGTTAAAAGGAAACCAATTTTGTCACAATCGTTACAACCGGAGATTTCTAAATCTGTAAATAATACACAATCCGGTAAACAAAAACAAGCTTGGAGACCTAAAACGGATAAAGTTTCAGGGGGAGTCTCACCAGTTCCAGGTCATCGCGAGGTTGAAATAACCTTTGTCGATGATAAAGGACGACCCAAGTCTGTTAAGGCTTGGGTCCCCCTCTCCAACTAATCTCTGAGCGAGTGTGCAGGATGTTCCAGGAGGAACTATCGATAGTCATAGGATTATTGATAGTGGAGTGTCCATGCACAAGATAGGCGACTCAAAGCTCCAAGATATTGTTATTTCTAGGAGTGGTTGCCTTTGATGGAGAGAAGAAAAAGAAAAGAAGACAGAAGTGTCTGTCGAAAGAGATTGAAAGCTTCGACAAAATGAAAATCATTCGAAAGTTTGATTGTTAAAGGCTTTGATCGGGTCCCCAGGGTAGATTTAAATCAAAATGTACGCACCTGCAGCACGTCTGAAGTTCAAATCAACAAGATGAACGTGCAGTGTACATTTCTTCGTGGTGTAATTGAAGAAAATGTGTTTGTTGAACAACCAACCGGGTGTGCGGATGCCTTGGCGTGGATTGAACAACCGCACACTACTTCTTAAGAGAAAGACAAAAACCTTCGCTGGTGAAATGTGGAAGACCAGCCGGACCCAAAGGTTTATGATCTTGTTGCTGTGAAGAGATTTCTCAGTAGCTACAAAATCGACTTTGAAGTCCACACCGGGTGGATATCCAGTTTGGGAGAGCGCTCAGATTCCTTGCAATGCAAGAGGCAGTTGCAGGATACGGTTTTAAATTTCTAATCTCTCCTATACTTGTCAATATTTAAGCTGCTTTGTGAATTATTATCTCGTATAGCACTCTTTGACCAGACACGTTGAACTCGAATATCACCTCACACGTGATTGTTTCACTATGAAACTCGTCAATCTTGTCATGGTCCGCACCGCTTACTGACATGCCAACTCAATTTTTTTTTCCAAAATTCGATAAATCATTTCTGATTCAAAATTAATTTTGGTAAAAGGCATTGAGGTAAAACATGAGTTAACCAACATCGGGAAATCGTTTTTGTAAAATACCTTTGTGTCTTTTAAATTTATCATAGTTTGTTGATTTTAGGGGGAGTAAATCCAAAATTTGAAAATGAAAATTTGAAAATTCAAAAACATTGAAAAATTTCAAAAACACAAAAACAATAGAAAAGCAAAAATGAGTTTCCTGGCGAGCAAAAGAGAAAATGATAGTACATCAGTGGTCTGTCTAAACCTCTTTAAACCTTAAATGAAAAGTGATAAGCAGCTCTATATAAGATGTATCGGTAGGCTCACAATCATTTTAAAGTGTGCAGGGTGATATAAACTTAAATCGACTGAAGACCAGGTGGGAACCATTCATTGGCATATGGTCTTAGTACCGAAATTTCGTTTGAGAGATTGCCGAGGTTCTGAGATATTCGGTCTTTATGCTGCTTATCATCTGGGTATCATGGTTGTATCTTTTACCGAAAAATAACGGGGACGCAAGTCTAGATCTTCCATGATACCATACATACGTGTACATACTGCATTCGACCTCAATAAGTGATCAACAATCACATGTCCCATCAAATAAGTGATAATATATCACAGATTCTTTGCGGGAGTCAAGTTCGTCTCTCTGCTGTACGAAAGTACTGACCTGTTCACGGACTTGCTCCTGTGCCCTCATGCATCGAAAATCAAGTTCCTCATCAATAAGTGATTCTATCACATAGGGCTTGTTTTCAATCAAAATAAGTGAGAATCTCACATCATATACGGTCAAACAGATGATAATCGGTATACTCACCGGTAAGATGAACCCTCGTGCATACCTTGATACGGGAATGTGTCGTGATGTGGATGAACACCGGTCGGTAAGTATAAATTATACCTTAACGTATCCCCTCGCCATGATTACAAATGATAAGTTGAGTTTATGTGGACAACAATACCGATAATCTTTATATGATGCTTATCTTAATGTTAATTAATTGAACAACAAGAGCGTTTTGACATGACCGTACACTGATATGATTCTCTTACCCTCGAAACTCGCAAAAAGATTGTTTGTATATATTTATTTACTGCTTTCAGTCTTTACATTTGAAACATTCAAAAATACCAAAAAGATTTTAGGTGTGTTTTAATATAAACTTTCTAAAAGTGAAAAAGATTTTATTTCTATTTTATTTTCGATCGTACGATGTTGGAGCTCGAGTCTTCGTTACCTGAAACCTGAACGAAAACCGAAAACGACTAAATCTTCATAAACGGTCGAAATTTGCAAGTTTTGAAAGTTAAAAGCCTAAAATTGATAAATTTATTAAACTTTCAAACTGTCGGACGGTGTTTGATTGAACAATGGTCTCATGTGTGTCGTTTGCTTATGATATTCCAAGCAGTTGTTCTCATTACGCGTTTAGATTTCTTGCATGTGCAGATTCTAAAGGCAAGGAGAACATGGTCGATGACAAAGCCTCGGAACGAAGACACGACGTGAAGGCACTCAAGTGATGAAGATGATCGAGTTGCCGCTGACCATCATCAATACCACAAGGATCTCAATTCATAACGAACAAGTATTTCACGAGCATAACTCAAGGGGGAGCTTATGTTAAGGGGGAGTTTGTCAACACACTTCCTACATGAAACGGGGAGTTTGTTGGTACACTTTCTGCTTTCAAGATGTGAAGACTTTAAAGATCCTCCGACATTGAAGACTTGAAAAGACGTCAAAGACTTGAAGACACAAAGATCGAGACAAAGATCAAGTTATAAAATTCGAGACAAAGCTACAGCCAAGGGGGAGTTTGTTGGTGCACTTGTGTCTGTACTTTGTCTGTATTTTGTCATGATACCAAACGATGTCTTTGTTAGTCTTGTAAGTTTGACCAAGTCAACCATCCTCCTGGTTTGACTTGACCAAACAGTTGGAACATTGGTTGAAAGATGTTTAGGTCGAAGGATGTGTCATCGAAGGATAGTTTAGATCCTTCGATGAGCTCGAAAGATAAGCCTTCGATTGATGGACCTCGAAAGATGTCATCCTTCGAGGTACATGTTGATCCTTCGAGCTGTTTCAGATCGATAGATGATCGTTCGATCATCTATCTGATCCTTCGACCAGACATGCTGTGTTCGGGTATATATATATACCCATGCATTGTGTTCACTTCGTAGAGAGACAGAAAAATAGACAGACAGAATAGAGAGGTGAAAGTGTGAGAGCATTCTGTTCAGACCACACACACACGAGAGTTAGAGAGAGTTTGCAAAACACATTTGTAAACATTGAGCTTGTAACCGACCTTTCATACGTATTAATACAAGTGGTGTTAATCGGTGAAGATTGTGTGTTGTGTTTGTGCTTGTTCTATCTCGGTTCTTGTATAAATTCTCGGTTTGCATGCTAGCTTGGATTCCGCACTCGCTAGTGTGTTGGACATAACAAGGAATAGGTTGCACCTCAACCTCCGAGGGACCTACAAATCATACACTCTTTGGATCTACGCATCCAAGGCCATTGTACTATACTCCGGGACTATAATTCTCAATTTATGACACTACTCTCTTGAGCTACATCTCTGGATGAGAACGTAATATTTTCAAATATTCAAAGATTTAACAATATATTAGTATATTATGATACTATTCTTTGAAGCTACTTATCAGTTAATACTTGCTTTCTGTAAGTTGGTAAAAACTAAAAACAAAACTTTAGAATATTTAATAGTTGGTAAAAAGGAATTGAGAGTTGTTTATAACTTCTCTTGCTCCGGAATGCACGCATCTTGCCGCATTTACAATCCACCCTTTCACGCCCCACTCATTGCCACGAGGCGCGGTGTGAGCGTGAGGCCGTGACCGTAAGCCACACGGTCATGCTTATGCTCAAGCTCAAGTACGTATGTCAGATGCTATCTAATTCATATAAAAGCTGAGATTAGCAAAACCAGTAAGCCACACAGCCATGCTTAGTAAACTTTTATTCTGACAGGCAAGCTCTATTCTTTTTTTTTGCAAGGCGACACTTCATTAGAACAGACCCACACGCAAGAAGCTTGAAGGAACACAGATACATAACACAACAAAAACAGGAAAGCAACAAAATTACAAGAGGTTGAAACGATTCCAATTTGATTCATTAAAAACCAAATTCTTCGCCCGATGTCTGACCTAAAAGAAGCCTAAGGCTTTAATTTCTCCCAAAACGGAACTAACCGAAGGCTTCGACTTATTAAAAATAGCATTATTCCTATTCTTCCAGATGATCCAACAAGAAATTAGCATAATAGCCTGAATGAGATTGTTGCCCTTCTTTGAAAACCTCAAATTCTGGTGAAAGGACAAAATGTCGCTGCAACCGAAAGCAAAGATGGGGGAGCCTAAGCCAAGACGCTAAACCAACCCACACCTCACCTGAAAAACGGCATGCGGTGAACAATGGTCCAGCGTCTCCGAAACCTCCTCACAGAACGGGCACATCAGAGAGTCTAAGAAGATGTTTCGATGAATGAGAGCATCTTTAGAATTACTTTTGAGTTTTGAACCACGGTATATTTTATAAAACTTCGAGTATGTTGTTGCAGCATACTTACTTTTTTTTTTATCAATGTTCGAATATAAACTTTACTCAAAATGAGTTAATTAATACTATAGAAGTTATCGAAGAAAAAACATACATGACATCAAAGCTACCTCACGATATAATTTTTCTAATATAAAGTGACGCCATTTAGGGCCTGTTTGGTTGCCTCTGAATGGCTTCATTCAGAGGTAAACCTCTGAATCGGACAGAGGTATCCTTGTTTGGTTCACAAAAACTTCACCTCTGAACTGAATCATTCAGCTCTGAATGGTTCAGCTACTTCTCATCTCTGAATGAAAATTGGACTTGTATGCCCTTTGCTCCTTCTTCTTCACGAGTTCTCCACAGCCACCACCTCCACCTCCGACACCACCTCCACCACCTCCGACACCATCTCCATCATCATCATCATCATCATCAACTCCGACACCACCTCCGACACCATCTCCATCATCATCATCATCGTCACCGACGCCACCACCTCCACCATCTCCGCCAACACCTCCACCATCTCCGCCACCTGCACCTCCACCATCTCCGAAACCCCCAAATCAAACCCTAATCGATCCCATCATCGAACATCATCGTCGTCATCTTCATCGATCATCATCATCTCATCAACATCTTCATCTTCATCGATCATCATCATCACCGGGTGCGGCTGTCGGACCTCCGTGCGCCGCCGTGTCGCGCCACCAGGCCGGCCTCCTCCTCCTCTCCGGCTCTCTCTATCTCTGGTTCTCTCTATCTCTCTCCGATTCTCTCTCTAAATTCAGTGTATGTGTGTGTGTAGAGAATAAGGGGCGGTGTTGCAGGTATGGAGAGAAAGGGGAAGGGGGTGGGGGTGGGGATGATGAATACTGATGAATGATGATGATGATTGGGTTTTATAGAAAAAAAATCTATAAAAGGTTTATTTTGTGGGGAGGGGTAAAAATGTCATTTTACACTGTCATTCAGATATGGAACCAAACAGCACTTTACTGGTTCAGCACTTATCCATTCAGACCCTCTTACCCATTCAGACCTCTTATTCATTCAGCACTTATTAGTTCAGATGTTGCCAAACAGCCCCTTACTCATTTCCTTATTTAAATAATATAATATAATGATTTATAAAAATTCAAATTTACCGTTGTGACCTATTTATTTTTATCTACGTTTCCATAAAAGTTTATTTTCTATGTTTTTTACCATGACAAACCAAATTGATACCGTTAGGTGTCGTGACAAATCTAACAGATTCCGGCTGTGCTAGTATCATCCAAACCAATACCGGTATTCATTTTTATGTTTTTCGATCAATGTAAAACACATGTCAATATACTATTAGACACATCTTTTTTGGTTACCATACATAATACTTGTATCATATTGGTACTGTTGTGATCCCATTAGTTACATTTGTTCATGATCTAATTACTATTAATGGCAGTTAAGACTCATCTTTATTTTTTATTATGATTATGAGTATGATATATTATTTAATTAATTAATTAGCATCTTAAACTCAAGAGTAAATTGTCATTTTAGTCTCTGATGTTTGACCCAAAATGTCACTTTAGTTCAAATAGTTTTTTGAGTGAATTTCAAGAATTGTCCTTTATCTTTATACCCATTTTCAGGCGCTGTCATTTATGTTTAAAATTGACGAATTTTATGCTTTATGTTTTCAAATCATACACGTTTTGTCCTTTAGCCCTAACCCAGTTAGATTTTTTGTCAAACCTAGTCATGTGCAATGCACATAAGGGTAAAATTGTCTTTCCACCCTATTTACTGCCTGACACTCTCTCATTGGACCAATAAGTTTATTATTTTATATCCAATTTAAAATTACGTTTTTGCTCTTTTTAACATTACCGTTTTGCCCCCAGCTCAAAATAAAATTACGCTTTGTCCCCATCTCAAAATTACGATTTTGGCTGGCACTCCCCTATTGGACCAACCAGTTTATTATTTTATATCCATCACGTTTTTGCCCCTCTTTAAAACTATGGTTTTGCCCTAACTCAAAATAAAATTACACTTTTGTCCCCAACTCAAAATTACGATTTTCCCTCCATTCAAAATAAAATTGTGGTTTTGCCAGCAGCTCAGAATTACCTTTTCGTCTCCAGTTCAAAATAAAATTTTGTTTTTGCCCCTAGCTAAAAATTACGATTTTGCCCTATGTTCAAAAATATGATTTTTTCCCAATTAAAAAATTATGATTTCGCCCTCAGTTCAAAATTACGTTTTTCCACAGTTCAAAATAAAATTACGCTTTTGCCCCCAACTCAAAATTACGATTTTGCCCTCCGTTCAAAATAAAATTGTGGTTTTGCCTCCAGCTTAAAATTACGATTGTGACCTTAGTTCAAATTTATATTACGCTGTTACCCCAAGTTCAAAATTACGAATTTGCCCCTGTGAAAATTTACAATTTTGCCCCTGGTTCAAATTTACAGTACTGCCATCACTTTAGCTTTTGGCAAATTATGATTTTACCCCAGTCAAAAAATACAACTTTCCCTCAGTTAAAAATTACAATATTGCCATTGTTTTAGTTTTTTTTTTATCAAAACTATAAAAGTGTTTTGTTTTAATTGGTTGACTCGATTTAATTGTTTTTCGTGTCAATGAGCTGCCTAACACTCGCTCATTATTCAGCTATCGCCCCGCAACGCGGGCAGGGCATCAACTAGTTCTTTAAAAATACATATAAAATATCATAACAAAAGTCTTCCCCAAATCAATCCCATTTCCACACTTTAGCAAACTCCAACTTCTTATCTACTTTTCTCCTCTGAAGTGCAGCCTCTTTAGCATTGAAACCTGCTGCTGGTAAACCAACTGAAAGTTGAAGAAAAACTGTTCGGAAAACAGACCATCTGACGATGCAATGACCTCGAATTGTTTTGATTGTTCGATTGTTTTAACATAATCGTTATCTTCAACGAATTGTTGATAAGTGATAAGGTATGACGGACGTTTTTAAACAGTCTTGTAAGGAAGTGCAGAAGTCTAGGGTTTGGAAACTAAGGTTGAAGAAGTCTTTAACAAGTGAGAATAACTCATCGTTGTTCCATATGTTTTCTTTTGATTCGATGAGGATGTTGACGACTTCTTGGTTCATGTCGAGGAGACCTGAGGTGAGTTCTTGGAGGGAGGAAAGGGAGAGTGAGCGGACCTCGACGTCGACAGCGAGTGAGTTGATGTCGCGGCTGGTGCGATAGTGGAGGGATGAGTCGAAGGACTGGATGTGGGGATCTGAGCGGCATGCGTGCTCGTATAAGGTTAGATCTGATGGGGAGATTGAGGGTGTGTGTGATGAGGATGTTGACGAGGTTTGGTGGTGGTGGGTGCTGGATGATGTGCTGCAGATGCAACCCATCATGGGGTAAAAAAGTGAAAATGGTGAAATTGAAGGGGAAGATTGGGGGATGAGAATGGTGGGATCTGTTGGAGATTTTATATATATATATATAGGGAGGGGCTCATGCGAGAACTCCATTATTGCGAGAACCAATGTGAACACAACCTAAAATAGCTAAAAAACCTAAAAAAAAACCTAACCCCCCCTCCTCCCAAGTTAAATGCTAAAAACTAAAACCCCCAAAAAACCTAAAAAAAAAACCTAACCCCCCCCCCCCCCCCAAAAAAAAAAACTTAAACCCCCACAAGCTAAAATGCTAAAAACTAAACCCCCAAAAAACCTAAAAAAATCTAAAAAAATAAAAAAAAAATCTAAATTTTTTTTTAATATTTTTTATGCTTAAATCGCTACTTTTAGTGGCAAAAATTATTTTTTTTTAAACAAAAAAAAAATTATTTTTTTTATTTTTTGGCTTCGAAAAGTATCGATTTTTATATAAAAAAATATTAAAAAAAATAATTTTTTGTGTGATTTTTAGCTATTTTTATGCATTTTTGGTTGTGTTCACATTGGTTCTCGCGGTTCTCGCAATAAGAGGTGGTTCTCGCATGATCTTCTCCCTATATATATATATTATATGTATTTTTAAGAATTTTACCCTCATGTGCATTGCACATGATAAGATTTGACAGAAAAATCTAACTGGGTTAGGGCTAAAGGACAAAACGTGTATGATTTGAAAACACAAAATACAAATCTTGTCAATTTTAAACATAAAGGACAACGCCTGAAAATGGGTATAAAGATAAAGAACAATCCTTGAAATTCGCTCTAGTTTTTTTTTCCTGCCATTTTAGAAGGCTGTATGTGGTGATGGGAGGTGGTCAATGAAAATGACAAAAAATAACAAAAGTCAGGGACTAAAATAGTAGAAAAAAACTATATAGACTAAAATAACAGAAAAAAACTATTTAAATTAAACTGAGAATTTTGATTATAACTTACGACTAAAATGAAAATCTATCTACTATAATAATAGAAACCAACTTTTGGACACTTGTCATTCAACGAAGGTATCCTTAAATCTATAATTATCTTATATTAACTAAATAAATAAATAATAAATTAATATTAAATCTTATCATACTTTAATAAAATATTATCCTCAAATCTAAATTGTTAATTTAATATATTTTTAAAACAAATACCTCTCTTTCCTACTTTTCTTATATTAAATATATAAATAATAAATTAATATAAAATGTTATCCCAATTAAATTTAACTTTTTTTATTATTTACTATAGAAAGTTACATTTATATAACCTGTGTAATACACGAAATTTTTAAAGATATAACTTTTCATCATCTGCTATGTAAAATTAGATTTATTCAACACGTGTAATACACAGGGTTTTTAAGGATATAATTTTTTTTTTATTATTTGGTAGATTTTTCAACCCGACTATACACGGTTTTTTTTAAAGATACGTCGTTTTTAGTATTTAATATATAAAATTACATTTATTTAATCTGTGTAATACAAATGGTTTTTAAAGATATAACTTTTTTTAGATCTATTCACACGTGTAATATACGGGGTTTTTAAGGATGTGATTTTTTATCATTTGGTAGATTTATTCAACCCGATTATACACATGTTTTTTAAAGATACGACGTTTTTAGTATTTAGTATACAAAATTACATTTATTTAAATTGTGTAATACACATGGTTTTTAAAGATATAATTTTTTTTATTATTTGATATATAAAATTACATTTATTTAATCCGTACAATATACGAGTTTCATAAAGATATAACTTTTTATTGTTTAAATATATAAAATTACATTTATTTAACCCGTGTAATACACGGGGTTCTAATTTAGTTTACTCTAGACTCAATAATCTCAACTCTCAAAATCAGCTTGATCTTAATTAACCGTTATCCCAAACCAACGGTCCAGGTTCACACACACCAGAAAACCAAACACACACAAACCAACCCACAATAAAACCACCACCGTTTCATCACAGCACCTCATCATCATCATCCAAACCCTAATTTCACCACAAACCATCTTCACAATAACCTCCAAAATCACCAAAATTCACCACCAATTTGCACAATCCACCTATCACAGTACTCACCTGCACTCAATTTGCACAGCTAGAACCAATCATCGATCTTATTTACCCCAAATTACCGTTTTCAGGGTTAACCGAACCCTAATTCAAGTTTTTCCGATCAAAATCGCCAGACGAAACGTCATCGTTTCGTGTTAATCTTATCCTCCAATCGGTACCCTAGGGTTTGTTGTTCGATTTCGATTACATCGATAATTTATCGCCAGACGAAACGTCATCGTTTTGTGTTAATCTTATCCGCAAATCGGTACCCTAGGGTTTGTTGTTCGATTTTGATTATATCGATACTTATAGCCAGACGAAACGTCATCGTTTTGTGTTACTAGAAGTAGATAAATTGCTGAAACTATAGACTCTCAGGTTCAGTTTTGTGTATGTATAACAGTATAAGTATACATACATAAATCGTTGAAAGTATACTTTCAGGTTCAGTTTTGTTACTGTCTGGTCAAAATTGCCCGACGAAACGTCGTCGTTTTGTCTTAATCTTATCCACAAATCGGTGCCCTAGGGTTTGTTGTTCGATTTCGATTATATCGATATTCAGGTTCAGTTTTGTGTATGTATAACAGTATAACTGTAAAAGTATACATACATACATTTATAAATCTGTAAACGTATACTCTCAGGTTCAGTTTTGTTACTTTCTGGTCACAATCCCCGACAAAATGTCGTCGTTTTGTCTTAATCTTATCCACAAATCGGTACCCTAGGGTTGTTGTTCGATTTCGATTATATCGATATTCAGGTTCAGTTTTGTGTATGTATAACAGTATAACTGTAAAAGCATACATACATACATACATACATACATACATACATACATACATACATACATACATAAATAGGTAAAAGTATACTCTCAGGTTCAATTTTGTTGTTGTCTGGTCAAAATCGCCAGGCGAAACGTTGTCGTTTTGTGTTTATCTTATCCACAGATTGATACGCTAGAAGTTGTTCAGTTTCAATTTTATCGATTCTCGAAGAGTTATTTGTCATTAGAAGTTGATTAATCGTTGAAAGTATACTTTCAGGTTCAGATTTTTCATATGCACAACAGTATAACTGTATAAGTATACATACATACTGCATACATATCTTAGGATTTTGTTATTGAACCAGAAACCCTAGGTTTTTGAAAGTGTGAGATTTTGATTTGTGTTGAGTTTAGAACTAGAAGCATATTTGAGTGTTTTTGGATAAGAAATGGCTGGAGGTGGAAGTAGGAAGGATGATTCGGTAGCGATTAGCAGTACGAATGTTTTTGCGGCTCTTGGGAGTTTGAAGAAGAAGAAGAAATCTGATAAGGGGGGTCGTTCGAGAAAGGGGCGAGATAAGGAGAGTGAAGGGGAGAAGGAGCCAGGTTTTTTGGGCTCCGGCGCCGTTAACGGTGAAGTCGTGGGCGGATGTGGATGATGAAGATGATGATGATTACTTCGCGACTACGGCTCCGCCGCCTGTTTGGGGCGGTGGTGGTGATCAGGATGATAAGGTGAAAGGAAGTGAGACTCCTGTTGAGGTGAGGAAACCGTAAACGTGTCATTATTTTCAGTATTACTGCATTTGCATATTTACAGGTTTCTATATTGTTAATGTGTTACAGTTATAGGGGGCTGTGTTCGGATTGGTTGAGTAAGCATATGTAGATAACTAACTTGTTCTTAACTGGTCGGGTAAATTTGTAAATTTGAATCCACCAATAAAATTTAGTTTAAGAACATAATCTCAAACGATTTATCAAGACATTTTATTTCACCGTAAATTAAGCAAAGGCAGTTTTTGTTTAACGCACTCAGAAGTGGCTTTGTTTAAAAAAAAATAAGCAGGTTAGCTGTTTAAATAAACAGTCTGAACACCCCCTTTTATGATGATTCGCACTAATGTAGTTATGGGATTTCTATTTCATAACTACATTAGATGCTAGTAGTGGGTCATTACTACTGGATATTGTGTGATAACTATATATCTTATTGCAATTAAGGGCGTGTGTGGTACGGGCGAAACACAATAAATCATGCTTTGTGTGTGCGTGTGTATGTGTGAACTAAACGGTATTGGTTGACTTCTATGCAAAGTTACTAGTGGCGATTAATATCTAGTTCAGTCAAAATCTTTTCAACTTACTTTATTTGATTAATTTTTAAGTTTAAGACAATTTTGCATGGTAGTTTGTATCGTTTCAGACTTTCAGTTGATATTCGATGTATAAACACATGTCATTATGTGTGGTACTTGGTAAGTACATTTTTAAAAGCTAAAAAGTTTTTCATAGGGTTTGTCCATTATTTCTTTTGAAACTTCATGGCATCTCATTGATTTGAAAGTAAAAAATGTTATGGGGTTTATTTGCTGATCTAGTATCTTGCATAAAACCAGTAGAATAAACAATTTTCAATTTCTTTTGTGCATTTAGTGGTTCTTTATGGACTACGTAGGCTTATCATGTTGCATGATTTTAGTTTAATGGATGTTAGTTGTGATAGCATTTATTTTGTTATGATCTGGTGTTATTGTCATTTTTCTTGAAATATGTGATTTATGTACTGCATCTATGATACTAATAATTTTTTTTTTGTAAGATTGCATGTGGGTGCACATATTATAATTTAATATGAAAAACTAGCTTTTTAGTAGACTTTCGCTCAATATTTTTTAACTAGTTTTTGTGACAAATAATGTGTTGGTGCTTTATGAATTAAAAAAAAATTGTTCATAAAAATATTGGATCATTATGTTCTATTTTAGTATTTGTAATATATAGTATCATAAATCATTGTTATGTATGGACACGAGAGTTTAAAGGGTTGGTGGAAAAAAATGGATACGTCTGTCATGGTTTAAAAAAACGTTTGAGGCATCTGTTTTGAGGCGCGACTCAAGGCGAAACGGGAAGAAACCGTTTTTGAGGCCGCGCCTCGGTGGTTAATTTTATACGTACGCCTCATTTGGTCTGAGGCGGTCGTATCTGGTAGAGGCGTACATTTCTGATGGAAGAGGGAGAATTAGGGTTTTTGATGCTTACCAGGTGTGGTGTTGAACAACAAACACAGCAGATGGACATGTAGCATGGACGATCCGAAAGAAACAAAGTATACGAAGATGACGGCTGTATAAACAGTTAGGTTTCTTATGGTAGATGGAGTTTGGAGATAACGATTAGGTTTTTAGATGTAAAACACGCATGCTCTGAGTTTTTATAAAAAAGTGGGCTCTTTCAAACTTGGGCTCATTCTTAAAACATGGGCTCTCCTAAAAATAAGGAAATTTGACTTAGCCCAATGAATTCTTGAAGTATTTATTGGAATTTTGAAGTACTATTTTATTTTTTATAAGATTTATAATTTTTATATTTATTTTTTAATTCCGCCTCGGGCTTACGCCTCGGTTCACCTCGAGGCTTACGCCTCGTGAGGCAAAAGAAAAACGCCTCGAAACTCATTTCCGTTTTTTTAAACCTTGACGTCTGTCCAGTGTTGTAAGAATCGGTAGGCGCTAGTCGGTCGGTGAGGTACTGACTAGTGATTAATCAGTATTAATATGGATTAATCGAATTGGGAGTCTTAGATGTAATTTTTGTTTTATATACACACACACATTTCTATATGTAATTTTTTGAGTAGACATGTTTTAACCCCTCGTTGAAATTTGGCCGGAATAGGACCACCGTTGACTGCCTGGTGACTAACTGCCCATGGTGATTAATTGGCCATTACTCGGCTCCGATTAGTGATTAATTGGCGACTAATCGGAGCCTAGGCGGGATTTTTACAACCATGCATGTGTTGATAGTTTACTTCTTATGGTGTAGTTGTGTTTCTTGTAAATGTATTTATTAATCTTTTTTTTTTTTAAATTAAATGTTTTTTTAGGAAAGTGAAAGTGAAGAAGATGACCTTGATGAAGTCGATGATGACAATGATGATGAAAATGATCATGAACCAGAACCACCAGCAGAAAAGGAGGCCGCTGTTGAAAAGCCCTCTGAAGTTTTGCCGCCCAAAGAAACCGACAGACAACTTTCGAAGAAGGAACTGAAGAAAAAGGAGCTTGCAGAACTTGAAGCTGTTCTTGCCGAATTGGGTTTAAACGGCAATAATACCCAAGAAGACAACCGTGGTAAGCTAGTGTCATTTTTTTACAAAAAAATCTTGTATAATGCATGTGGAGCCTGGTTAAGTAAATTATTGCTTTCCTTTGTTACACATTCCAACTATGAATATGCATGATGGAGAAAAGGCTTTTAAATAGTTTGAAAAGGCGAACTATTTTCATCTAAAAGTTTTAATGGCGTTCCGTCATCTAGAGGTGCACACATCTGTTATTTTCTTTAATTGGTTCGGTTATTCACTTTAACCAGTCAGTTATTTTCATGTTTTGTTTTTTTTTCCTAATTAACCGGTGCAGCGGTTAGTAATAACCTGTTACTATCCTAGAGATCTATGACCGGTTACAAAGCGTTAGTTTTTTAACTCCTAATCGCCGGTTATTAACCAGTTACGGTTAACAAACCGGTTTTTTGCCCACCTCTTCCGTCTTCTGATATATTCATTTAAAAACATTATACCAATTATGACCAAAAAAATAGTATTCATTCTTAAAAAGAGCGTTCTAATCTGTCACATGTTGACGCTACATCAAACGTATATACGTGTTTTCAAGAAAATAGAAGTTAGGGCATTTGTCATTTAACGTGTTTTTGGCCTGAATCGGTGTGTAGATGGAATCAGTTACATACTTACATACATGAGTGGCATATAATGTAGGATGATGAATGTGGATATCACATAAGTGTGTATATGCTCTTACTAGTTTTTTTTTTTTTTTTGTCATAACGACCATTTAAAGTTCTTAACCTATTTTGACATGGTGGCACTTCAACAAATGTAACTTTTAAGTTTTGAAAATTTGAAGTGCATTGGCATTGTCATTGTCAGTTGGATTTTTGGCTGAAATTGGTATAAATGCATTATGCAATCCTCAATACATAAATCACTTCATTCTTGGTCACCTGATATTTTCTTCTATTTATACCTTTTGGCTGATGGCAAAACTGCTTTTAGATTCTTTAACACTTGTATGTAATCGTTAGTTAGGTTTTTTATTTTTTATTTATTTTTATTTTTTTTCACGGTAACAAAGCGTGTTTGCTAGCAAAACGACACTTCTATTTTTTTCCACAAAGGTTGAATCAGAATAAAAAAAAAAAGTTTTTTAATTCCTTTTGGTTTCTATATATCCTCTTCTGCAGGTAGTGTTCAAGAGAAAGTTGAGAACCAAAACGGGGAGCAAGAGAAAAAAGACAAAAACGTGCAAGGCGGCGAGAGCAAAAGTGCAAAAAAGAAAAAGAAGAAAGATAAATCTTCGAAGTAAACCAAAGAACAACAAGAACTCACAAATGAACCCGACCCCGTGAATTCTGAATCTACTGAATCAGAGAAGGCTGAAAATTTATCTGCAATCGATGTCAAAGAGAAGATGAAAAAGGTGGCTTCCATGAAAAAGAAGAAATCCAGCAAGGAAATGGACACCGCCGCCAAGGCTGCCGCTAGTGAGGCCGCGGCAAGAAATGCACGTCTTGCTGCAGCTAAAAAGACGGAGAAGAGCCACTATAACCAGCAGCCTGTTCGCTAAGTTTTTTCTTTACAGTTTATGATATATATATTTGTCTATGCTGTAGATTGCATGCTTAATAAAAAACCTATGGTCGTCTTCAGTGACATTTTGAGAAGTGTTCACATAGCGAAATTTTATAGTCCTGTTTGTGTCTTTGGTAGAAAGTAAAAAAAGATCCTTTCATGGATGAAACTGTTTTAGATTTCTAGTTTTTGTTTCTCTTTGGATAATGATTTGTTTCCTCTTTCTTCTATTTATGTGAATTGGGAAGTTTGTAATTCGGGTGTTATATGTTGTTTTGCAAATATAGCATTCAATTTTGTATACAAATTAAAAATAGAAAAACAAAAAGTTGCAAGCAATCAAAATGTTTTTTCTTAAAATGATAAAAGATATAACTATTAGATATCAAAGTATTAATCATAATTAGGGTGTGCACGGTTCGGTTCGGTTCGGTTTTTGGGTAAAATCAAAACCGAAACCGAAATGTCGGTTTTCGGGTTTTAAAACCCGTTCGGTTTCGGTTTTTTTCGGTTGTTACGTCGGTTCGGTTTTTCTGTTATTTCGGTTTTTGGAACAAAATTATATAAGATTCAAAAAATAAAAAGTATAATTTATATTATAACAATCTTTTTATATGTTTATATTTAAGTTATTATAGTTAACCTCTTTAATTAATATTGTTTATATATAAACTTAACCTTCTAATCTTTTTTTATGTTTCTTCAAAGTTTTTATTAAATTTAATTTTTATATTAAATTTTGTTATATCTTATAGGTAATAATAAATCATTTCAGTTATAATGTTTTTATTATAAACACTTAGCATTCAAGAATAAAATTAATATTTTCTACTAGCATTGGGTTAAACACTTAAACAATTTAAACTTAAACATAAAAATATATGGATTGTAAGTTATCGGTTCGGTTTTTTTCGGTTATTGAAAAAGTTTATCCGAAAACCGAACCGAAATTTTCGGTTATTAAAAATCCGAAAACCGAACCGTCGGTTTTTGTTTCGGTTCGGTTATTCGGTTACGGTTCGGTTATTTCGGTTTTCTTGCTCACCCCTAATCATAATGCCCCGCTTGCGTTGTATATATATATGTGTGTGTGTGTGTGAGTGTTCGGGGGGCAAAAGTGAGATATGGTACTAACTTTAACGTTATTTTACTAATTTCGTGAAAATAACGTTAAAAGCGGCAGATGGTTAATCATGTATCATGTGGTGACGTTGATAGCTGAAAGACAAGGGGTACATGCACCAATCAGTCTCTTTCCCGATTGTTTGAGTGTTATGTTTCTTCGGTCTAAGGCTTGATACAAAACTACAATCGAGCCGGGGGTCTCACTGGAAGCAACCTCTCTATTCCTACAGGGTAAAGGTAAGGTTGTCTACATCTACCATTCTCAGACTCTACCTTAGCTTTGCTATTGGTGGGATTTACTGAGTATGATGATTAATCATACAATGTTTTGAAACTACTTATGTGAAGTTAAATCTTGATGGATGTAATGAATTTGTAGAACTTCACTTGCCTGTTAAATGTCCCAACCTCAAAACCATAGATCTCAGAACTCCACCAGGTTTTAGCACTGTTCTCTTTTTTGAGTCCACTGAAAATCATGATTAAAGATAATCCGGGAACTTGTAATAGTGCTAAACATGCTCAAAAAAACACCCAAACACGCCTAGGAACTGCCCGGGGCTTTTTTTTAAAGAAAATGGTGGGGCGTCCTTTTTTAAACGCCTTCACCTGTTTCTTTGGCCAATAGCATTTTTGATTGTTTTTTTTTTAATTTAATTCTATTAAAATATCTAATCATTACAAGATTTCAAGCCCCGATACACCCCTTTAACATAATGCCCCATAATGCTCACATGCTCACTGGACTGTCACATGACGTAAAATGCCCAAGGGTCTTTCCCCTCCCACTACACATGCTCTAATTGTTGAATATAATATTTCCACTTTTTACTTTTTTTATACATATAAATACACACCTTTAACTGTTAGCACCCATAAAGTCAAAAAGAAAAACAATAAACATGTAAATGGTCATCACGCGTAATTAATCACTTTTATGGAGGGTCATGTATACTTTTATCTTTATGGTCTTTATTTTTCTATATATAAGGGTGTAAGGGGCACTCACCTAAGAGGTGAGTCCCCTCTCTTACGCCCAACCAACCAACCAACTAGTGCCACGTCAACTCCTCTCTTAAACTCCCCTAACACCCCAATTTGATGGCGCCACTCCCCTCTTAACTCCCCTTGTTTTTTTATTAAAAAAAAAAAAAAAGAAAACAAATCTTTTGATTGGTTGGAAAAGGGGCTGGCCCACCATTTGGCAACTCCTCTCAATCGGTGAACACACACCGGTTTGGCAACTCCCCTCGCGGTGAATGAATGATGGCGGCGGTGTTCCCTCGCGGGGACTTGGGTCACCGAACCCACTCCCCGCTTACGCCCCGTACACCCTAATGCAAACAAGAATACTTTGTCCCAACCCATTATAAATTAATATTGATACCAAATTGTTGTCTTCTTAGTATTGATTATTAATCTCTAACAAGTTCATATAAATTTCCCTATTAATAATTTCATTTTGTTTGATCCATCAAGCACTTACATAATGGCATCTAGTTCAGCTTCATCCATAAGAAGGAGCTTCAAGTACGATGTCTTAAAAATTCAAACACTTTTTAAAAAATTCTTTTTCAAAAAGTCATAAGTCAATAAGGAGCTGTTTGGCAACATGTGAATGGTTGAGTGATGAACTATAAGAGGTCTGAATCATTAAGTGATGAACCGGTAAGATGTTTGAACCATTAAGAGCCAGTATAATGCTTAATCGTTCAGATGCAAATGTCTGACCAATTCAGATTAGAGATCTTAACCATTCCGACTCTGTATAATGCTTAACTATTTAGAGGAAAATGTCTGAACCATTCAGAGGCAAATGTCTGACTAATTCAGATTAGAGATCTTAACCATTCAGACTCTGTATAATGCTTAACAATTCAGAGGAAAATGTTTGAACTATTCAGAGGCAAATGTCTGACCAATTCAGATTAGAGATCTTAACCATTCAGACTCTGTATAATGCTTAACCATTCAAAGGCAAATGTCTGAACCATTCAGACATCTGCTCGCGAAACAAACAGTTTGAACCATTAAGTGCTGAACCAGTAAGAGGTCTGAACTATTAAGAGCCTCATTAAGAGGTAAACAAACAGTCCCTAAGGGGCTGTTTGACAACATCTGAATGGTTAAGTGCTGAACCAGTAAGAGGTCTGAACCATTAAGAGCCTGTATAATGCTTAACCGTTCAGAGGCAAATGTCTAACAAATTCCGATTAGAGGTCTTAACCATTTAGACTCTGTATAAATCTTAACCATTTAGAGGCAAATGTCTGAACCATTTAGACATCTGCTCGTGAAACAAACAGTCTGAACCATTAAGTGCTGAACCAGTAAGAAGTCTGAACCATTAAGAGCCTTATTAAGAGGTAAACAAACAACCCCTAACTCCTTTTCACAAAATCCTTTTTAACTTAAATAAGCTTAGCCAAACATGCCCTGAGATGGTGGGTGTGTGAATAGCATGGTTCAAATTAAATCCTATACATTTTCCCCAAATTATCACTTTCGCTTCCATCCCAATTCTAAACCCTTACCCGTTTCCGCCCTTTCGACACAAGAATTAATCAAAAGGGAATTGAAGGATGGTGGCACAGATTTTCGATGGAATCGAGTAATTGTTCGATGTATGTCTGATGCTTTTAGGTCTCTTAATCTGTCTTTCGAGTTCGTAACTCTGTTTTATTGCATTCGAATTTCTTATTTACTTACATATTATATTAGACTTATGGGATTAATGGTGAATCAAATTTCGTTATAAATGTATAATGTTTTCTCTTTTATTTGTCAGATTAAGCATACTGAAGAAAGGGTTAAGTTATTCTATAAAGGCTCTTAATTGTAAGAAGTGTAAGAAGGCTTTATAGAGTGACAAGTGTTCAAAAACCTAAAACCTAAACCCACTACACCAACCTAAACACCCACCACCACCCAAAAACCAAAAACCCTCACCCACCACAACCCCCCCCCCCCCCCCCCACCCGGGCAAAAAAAATAGGGGGTTTAGTATTTTGGGTGGTGGTGGGTGTTTAGTTTTTTTTTTTTTTTTTTTTTTTTTTTTTTTTTTGTGTCGTGGGTTTTTTGTTAGGAGCCTTTAGAGCATTCACATCCAGCTCCCTAAAAATATACGTACATTCCACTAAAAAACAACTCATATATCAATATATTTCCTGTAGGACCGTGTTTCGGGACCGAAAACCGTGATTAGTGTGAGATTAGTTCAAGATGGGAGAGATTAGAGATGGATAAACAAAACTTCTTTGTATTAATCGGTAGTAAAACATTACAAATCTGCCCGATTACAAGATAACCGAACTAATACAAAAGGAGTATACATCCGGGGAGAGATCAAGTGGTGATCTCTCCCCTAAACCACACAACTCACAGGGAACTCTCTCAAATGAGCTCACCCTCTTTCTCACTCTCTTTGCAAATGAACAAGGGGTTGGTATTTATACCCACACCCACTTGTCTAGCAAATACACATTGTCAAACACATAACCCTCTCGTTTGACCACTTCAAACGAGCGGGTCAATACACATTTGTTTGACCGTTTCACTAACTATTACAAATTCAACATAAAATAAATCTAATCTATTCGACAAGCATCGAACAAAAAATCTGCATCAACAAATTCCCCATTGTTAGTTGCTGTCGAATGCTGAAAATGCAACTGCAATCGATCTTCAGTCAAGTATTTATCTTCTCTGTATTAACAAATTCCCCCTTGACCGATGATCCAGGTAAGTAGTATCTTGACGCTCCTTGTATAATATTTCCCCCTCAAAGTACGCGTATCCGAGTTGGGTATTGTCCCATTTCCTCGCAAGGCTAAATTGACCGATCTTCCGCTGATCTTCCAATACTCCAACCGGAATTTGATAAGGGTTCCGTTCTTTAAGAACTGCATCAAGTCTTGATCTGTCATAAGACCTCTATTTCATTCAAGCATACTACATTGGTAGAGATTTCTGGTGAACTGTCTTCTGTAAACCGTCTTTGTGGAATCGACCAAGTAATGCACTTTAATCTTCAGCATCAACACTCAGGAAAGTCAGCTAGACCAAGTGTATCCCTTGCAAGCTCAACCAAACAGCACGCTTAGTTGAACTATATCCAGATCTCATTGTCTCGCCTTTGTGAAGTTGACCACGTAATGCACTACGGATCTTCAGCATCAGTACTCAGGAAGTCAGCTTGACCAAGTACATCGTTTGCAAACTCAACGAATTGAGTTACCCCCAGATCCCTGTAAAATCCCAAAGAAACATCAAACCCAAAACCGAATCCTGCAGGTCTTCAACTTTGAACTATCAGCTTTCATAAAGATTCCCCTAGGTCTTCAGTGAACAACGCTTTGAAACTACTGTTGACTTTAGATACCTGTATGTTTCCGTGCAAAACCCTTCACGTTGGCTGGAGAATTAATTAAAATCCTCAAATATGTGTCTGTGCAAAACATTCCACGCCGAACCGTTTGTATCACCAGAAAATCACAAACTCTACCACCTGTGATTGCGTTTAGAAATTTACCGAAGAAATTCAACATATGAAATTTTTTTATCCCCCCATTTCTTTGGTAAGATCTCTAAACCTTAACAGATTCTCTCCACTACAAAGAAACTGTCGTCAATTTCACAGAACAAATTCTCTCCACTGAGTAGAATTTATCTTCAAATGTTCACCAATTCCCTCCACTGAGTAGAACTGTCGTCAATCTTCACTGAAAGTTCTCGGTTTTTCGAAATATCACGAAAACGACTTTCTTCTTTGCATATTCTAGTTGAAAAAGAAAGTCCCCTAGCACCCCGTTAGATCCGACTTGTGTCCCTCCAAAGACTTTGTGAACTCGTTAGGACCGGTATTGACATTCCAGGTTCATTCAATCGTTACCAAATGCGAGAATATGACAATAAACAAAATGCTTTCTTCTTTGCATATTCTAGTTGATAAAGAAAGTCACCTAGCACCCCGTAGGATCCGACTTGTATCCCTCCAAGGACTTTGTGAACTCGTTAGGACCGGTATTGGCGTTCCAGGTTCATTCAATCGTTTCCAAATGTTAGAATATGACAATAACAAAATGCTTTCGAACATTTACGAATAACCGATAACAATCATAAACATTGACGTGCGGAAGTGAACATACCGTTTTTGGCCCAAAGTAGTCAAGTCACCAAAATTTGATATTTGCATCGGTAACCGTGACTACCCCACATTTTTCAAAATAAATCATTTGTTTTCATCAAGCTTCATCATCTCGCGCGCTCTCGAACCCGTACGAATTTTTGACGTTGACATTTAGAAGCGCGGTTCAACTAAACTTCGCTAACACCCGACCCCACTAATAAACATTCCATCACCACTAATAAATTTTTTAATACCCGGCCCAAGTAGCATTCCTCACAATACGTCCATCACTCATTCGGTCATTTCATTATTTCATTGGCCAATAAAATAATCATGTATGAGTTTGAATCTTCCACAATAATCACCCAGCTAGTTAATCTTTCACATACTCCCAACCTTTATTTTAAAACTCAACTAGCAGCTCAAATAAATTAAATACCTTGGCTTGATCGAAATGTGCCCACATTCAACCCGGTCTTCATAAATCAGGTGGGCCAAAATTTAATTGTATACCAGTTGACAACAAACAAACAAAGAGCTTGGATATTTGCTAGTGGGCCCAAGTTAAATTATCTTGCTGATTCAAGAACTCAATGCATGGCCTACCAGAATTGCAAATTAAAATAGCCCAAAAATGGAGCCCAACAACTCTGCGGTCATATAATTGCAAGTCAAATACAATCTCAAGTCAAGTGGGCCCAAATATGATAACCTAGCTGCCAAACAAATGAAATATGCCCACATTAACCTTGTACAGTAGTCGGCATCATCATCAACCTCAGCCAACAAACATTAGACATCATCCTCCTCTTCTTCAGCCAACAAACATCAGACATCCTCCTCTTCTTCTTCGATACACACATCAGCAGCTCTTAACATCATCATCTACCCTCATTCTCTATGTCTGCGATGAACAATCTCAAAACCCCCAAAAAAGAATTGTGCATCTGCCTCTTTCAAGTCTCTCTCTCCGATTCCACCTTCAAAGTACCCTTCAACAGAGCAGTTGATGTTAAGTCGCCGGAGAATTGAAACCACCATCATTCTGAAGTTCAATCAACAACAATGGCGGTAATCGGAAGCAATCGGATTGCCGATGATTCGACTCGGAAGCAATCGGGCATCGAGCTGAACCAGAATGATGACGAAAAAGGTTTTTCATCAGGAGGGGTTTTTCGTGGATGAATGATGACGAAAAAAGCTTTTCATCAGGAGGGGTTTTTCGTGGGAGCAGATATGAAGAAACCCTAGCTTTCTTTCAACAGCCGCCATACACATTCAAGAATGCAGCCACTGTTTCTTTTGCAGATTTGATGAAAATCACTTCAAAAGTAATATTTGATGATGAAAACTTGATTATTTAGGTGTAAAACATAAAACCCAACACTCTGTTGTGATCAGTTTCAGCACAGATCTGAATATTCGGGTCCAGATCTGGGTTTTTCTCATTTTCACCCAACTTTACATCTTGAACAAAAATCACTAAAATCACATATCTAGAGCACATGTGATTTAGCAAACGGTTAGATTTACTAAATCGGGTACCATGGCTCTGATACCAATTGTTGGACCGTATTTCGGGACCGAAAACCGTGATTAGTGTGAGATTAGTTCAAGACGGGAGAGATTAGAGATGGATAAACAAAACTTCTTTGTATTAATCGGTAGTAAAACATTACAAATTGGCCCGATTACAAGATAACCGAACTAATACCAAAGGAGTATACATCCGGGGAGAGACCAAGTGGTGATCTCTCCCCTAAACCACATAACTCACAGGGAACTATCTCAAATGAGCTCACCCTCTTTCTCACTCTCTTTGCAAATGAACAAGGGATTGATATTTATACCCACACCCACTTGTCTAGCAAACACACATTGTCAAACACATAACCCTCTCGTTTGACCACTTCAAACGAGCGGGTCAATACACATTTGTTTGACCGTTTCACTAACTATTACAAATTCAGCATAAAATAAATCTAATCTATTCGACAAATATCAGACACAAAATCTGCATCAACATTTCCATTAAAAACAAATACTTTTTCTCTCTCCTTCTCAATTAAATAATATTTTTATACCTTTATCATTACATTTTTCTTTCTCATTCACTAACAACCACTTTCAATATATATTAAAAAATTATAGTGGGTGAACAGTGTCCCCCAAGATATACAGATAAACAGTAACATTTTATCTTTCCTCCACTCACAACCACTTTTTATACTCTTTATATTTAAAAAACCCCACACATAGATTTTGATTCCCAGGATGTGAATGCTCTTATACACTTCTTATGAGCCTTTGTATTTGATCCTAATCTATAAACGTTGTATGTTAATCTCATCATGTTTTGGCTTGTTAGGGTCATAAATAAATAAAAAAATATATATTTTTTGAAATGGGCCGGGGTTTTGCTCTGCTATAGCCTCCAAATCAGTTGAGCCACACCTGTTCAAAAGATTATGTAAATATTTCAACTGGAGAGAATCTTCAAAATTTGTTTGTGTTTGGTTATGTTAATTTAGATCAAAGAATTGGTGATAAGCATTTAAATAAAAGGTGTTTGTGTTTATTCGTTTATGTTTGTAAATCGTTGTTTATATATTAACGAACGGACACGATCAGATTTGTTTATCTTAATAAATGAACATAACAGGAAAATCAGTTCGCGTTGGAATGTTTTCGGCTAAAGTAACCAAGCAAACCACAAACAAGCCATGTTTATGTTTGTTCGCTTCATTTACAGGCCTATTTAGAAGTTCCAAATCACATATTCAATTTGGTTTTTTTACTATTGGTTTATTTATTATTTTTCTGTGTACATTGTATGTACTATATTTTTATTAATTATTAGGGGGTAGGGGTAGTCATCACTCATCACTCACTCGCAACATCCAATCAATTTCCGCCATGTTATCGAGCTTTATTCCATCATTAGTGATGATTTATAGTGGAAATGCCCATCACTCACCACCACACCCAACAATTTCTCTCAAAACTAACAATTTCACTCACCACCCAATACCCCATCACGCGTAAAAAATACCACGCGTTTTAAAATTGACGAGTTGTAAGTTTGTATCACGGGGTATTGAGTCTCCACCCTGGGTCCCCTTAGTTGCTTATTGTAATGATTGAAGTCGTGTCATAATCGAGGACTTTGCTACACATGAATGCAACTTTCCGTCGAAAAATTATGTCTAATTTTTAAGCCCACCGAAAAACTGGCAATATAACTGTTACTTTTTGTATATTAAGTAAACTGGTCCATACCTATAACAAATTTTACTAGTAAATTGATAATATTAATCAAGTAAACTGGTGCATACCTATAACAAATTTTACTGGTAATTTGATAAAATATATTGCTACAACACTTGTGAATGGTCATCACGCTTAATCAGCAATTTTCAAGGATACTGTTTATCTATCAATAAAGATAAAGGGTTAGTGAAATGTAATCAATTAGCAGATTAATAAAGGCTGATTCTAAACACACCCCCTCCCTCCTGATTATACCCCCTTGTGAGAGGAAAACTGACGGTCCCACACGGGCCCCACCTGTAAGTATGTGAGAGGGAGGAGGGGGTGTAGAAAGTAATTAGGGGGTGTAGAAAGTAACACCCTTAATAAATTATATTAAGACCAACACAATACAATGGTGAATGGTGGTCACGCGTAAACAATAATTATAAAGGAGACTTACTATACTGTTTATCTTTATCTTTATGTTTTTTTATTATAGAAATAAACATCTTTTGTCCCCAACCCATCATAAAGTTTTTCCAAACAATTGTTTTTTTAGTAAGACCACCCGTAGTGGTTTAGAAAAATAATGCCCCCATCATGGGGCATTATCCGACACGTGTCATCCCAGTCAGCATGGGGCATTATTCCAAAAGTGACGTAGTGGGACATTATTCCAATAACGCCCTTCCAATTAGAAAAAAAAAATGGTCATGTGATATTTCGGTCCCTGTGCATGTTTAAAAAGAAAAGGAAACTACTTGGAAGCCTCCCATTGGCTAGAAAAGGATTAAAAAAAGAAAAAAGAAAAGGAAAGTAAAGTATGTGAGAGAAAAGGATTTAGTCAATTTTTTTTAAAAATAACGCCTCACTGCGGATTTTCTAAACACATTAGTGAATTATTGATCTCTTATCACTTCATTCAAATTCCCCATATTAATAAAGATTTTGTTTAATTCAATCCTTGAAGCATACATTCAATTCAATGGCTTCTACTTCAGTTTCATCCATTCAAAAGAGGTTCAAGTACGATGTCTTTTTGAGTTTCCGGGGTGAAGACACCCGCAAAACCTTTGTTGATCATCTCTATCATGCTCTTGTCAATAAAGGCATTATTACTTACAAAGATGATGAAACAATCGACAAAGGTGAAAGGATCAAGGAGCAGCTATTGAGATCCATACAAGACTCGAGATTTTACATCATTGTTTTCTCCAGGAACTATACATCTTCCTCATGGTGCTTGAACGAGCTTGTAGAGATTATCAAGTGCCAGAAGACAGCCGAGCAGACTGCTTACCCGATTTTCTTTGATGTGGAGCCCCGGGAAGTACGCCACCAAAGTGGGGCAGTTGGAGAAGCCTTTGCAAAACATGTAAGAGGTAGTTGGAGCTCTGTTCTACCTCTGGACTGTCTTTGTTCTATTGTAGAATCTTGCTGCAACAGATCTTCTTCTTCGTTGAACGGATCCACAGTAGATCTGGTAACCTCCTTATCACTGCATTTGTATTTGTTCTATTTGTATTATTCAGTGAACGGTTTGTGTTTTAGAGTAGAACTTTCTGATTCAAAGGTTTTATACTTCCGTGATAAATCCTGTTGATACTAAGAAAGTCGTTTTGCACTTTGCCAAATAGGAAAATGAAGATGATGTTGAAAGATGGAGAAATGCTATGACCGAAGCAGCCAGCCTGGCTGG
>JARYGA010042345.1:0-29641 GCA_030545235.1 Helianthus tuberosus
TTGGTTCTGAACTGCCTGATTCTGGTTGACAGGAATGCGGCAAGTAGCGGCAAGATGACCATTTCTTCCACAGTTAGTGCAATGACGAAATTGGAGATGTGGTAGGTGATGGCCGTTACACCTGTTGCACAAAGGTGCATTGCCAAGGTAAGGCCTCTTGGCGGGTGGTTGCGTAGGCTGATTTGGTGCAGCTTGAGCATGTGCAGTAACGGCATAGTTTTGGGAAGCCTTCGGCTTCCTAGACCCCTTTGAGGAACCAGAATCCTTTCCCTTCTTGTTTTTACCTTTCTTGCTATCTTCTTTGTCAGCCGCCTGCTTCTTACCTTTGTCACCCTTTTTATGCAGCTTTCCCTTTCGAACCTGCGACTCAGTCAATGTCGCTGCTAACTCGATCACCTGACGGACTGTGGTAGGGTTACTACCAGTAATGATGTTTTGCACTGAGTCAGGTAGACCATCGATGTACCTTTCGATAGCCTTGTCGAGTGGGGTAATCATGGTCGGGCAAAGCAGACTCAACTCTTCATACCTATCAGTATATGCCCGGTGCTCACCACTATCTTGCTTCAAATCATCAAATTCCCTTTCCAAAGCTCGCAACTCATGACGAGGGCAAAACTCCTTCATCATAAGGGCCCTAAGCTCGGCCCAAGTCTGTGCTAAAGCAACCTCAGCACCACGGTCTCTCATAACCCCATTCCACCATGTAAGAGCCCTCTTCTGAAACACACTGGAAGCAAACTCGACCTTGCGATTATCAGGACACTGAACGTGGCGAAACGTACTCTCAGTGCTCTCGAACCATTGTAGGAGCCCAATTGCTCCTTCAGTACCACTAAACTTGAGTGGCTTAGCCGAATTGAAACTCTTGAAATTGCGTGGAGCATGATTGTTGTTGTTGGCTTGGTTCAGTTGAGCAATAAGATTTGGGAAAGCAGCAGCCATTTGCTGCGCGATGATTTCTGCCAGTTCGGCATTTACTATCTGATTGTCGCGTCGAGGAGGCATTCTAAAAGAGGAAACATGAAAGGAAACGAGTGAGATGATTGGATGAAAAATGAGATAATACAAAAATTGACAAAAGCAAAGATGGTGGTTATTTGTTCGTTACCACTAGGCAAACAAACGACACATTAACTAATCAAAGTAAATGGGTCAAAAATAATGTATCGCGAAGACATGCTCGCCTATAAGTGAACACTCACCCCAAGAGTTCCCAGGTAAGAGTGACTGGTCCGATTATGTGGATTTGTACGAACACTCTAGCCTTAGACAGAAAACCCAGGGTACAGGCTTTCACCCTTCCAGTTTGCACGTGTTCACATTATTTAGAACCCAAAACTTTGATGTGATTTTTCAAATTCAAAGGGGTTCAAAACCTTACAATAGAAGGTTTAAAACCTAGTAATCAATCATCCAAGAACAGATGATTAATTTTCAAAGCGGATTCGGAATCGATGTTCTCGTTGTGGTTATCACCTAAGGATAGGTGAAGTGCATGTTTTAAGATCTAAACACAAGATAACTTGTGTTGGGGTCCTAGAAAGGTTATAGGCTAGGTCAAAGCATTACTAATAACCTAATTCCCTATAACCATTGGCTCTGTTACCAACTTTTCTGTCACACCCCGACTAGGGTTGTTCATGAGCCGAGCCGAGCCGAGCCGAGCCAGGCCAAGCTCGGACTCGGCTCGATTATAAACCGAGCTGGCTCGGCTCGGATTTGAAACCGAGCTGAAAATCTAAGCTCGGGCTCGGCTTGGTTTTAAACCGAGCTAGCTCGGCTCGGCTTGGTTTGGCTCGATTTTATAAAAAAAACTAATATATACCTCTTAAAATTTAATAGCCTAAAATATTATTCAATAATTTAAAAGAATATATTCAAAATAAGTTCAACCTAATACAATTCAAACCAAAATCAAGTTTAACAACGCAAAATAAGTTTTAATTTCAATAAAATACAATATTAGTTCATTAGTATGGTAATCAATCTTCAAATATGCCATAAATATCAAATTAAAAACCTATATACATGTAAATAATAATCAGTTTTTTTGTAATATATTATAATGTATATAAAATTAAAACTTATTATAAGTAAAATAATTCGAGCTAAACCGAGCCGAGCTACAAAGCGAGCCGAACCGAGCCAGCTCGGCTCGTTACGAGCCGAGCCGAGCTAGGCTCGTTACGAGCCTAGCCGAGCTAGGCTCACTTTCTAACCGAGCTGAGCCGGCTCGGCTCACTTTTAAACCGAGCCAAATCGAGCGAGCTTTTTCCGAGCTAAATCCGAGCGAGCTTCGAGCGAGCTCCGAGCCGCGAGCTTTTTGAACAGCCCTAACCCCGACCACGTAAAACAACAAGACGTGGCGGAAACGTCGGGGAGTGTTGTAACAGAATTAATTGTTTCACAACCATGGAAATTAAAGTTACGTTTTATTTATCAAACAAGAAAGTTACATTGTCTTAAACAAGAAACAAAGAGTACATAACATAATTTAACTAGTTCTTGCTCCGTTTTAAGTCACTAAGGCACAGGTCCGCCTAAGTGTGTCTCGATCATCCTATGCAAAAGCTCCTGAAAACACATGCGAAAATAGGTACGTCAGCATAAAAATGCCTGTGAGATACATAGGTTTTGTGAAATTAGGATTCATGACTTAAGGTTAAGAAAATGTTTAATAAAATTTAGTCATGAACCTTGTGGATTGTTTTGTTTTGTAAATCCTTTAAAAAACGATAAGATCAGATGATATGTGTAAATAGAAGAATAAAGTAAGGTTAAATGAATAACCAAGTAAAATGAATTGTATAAAGTAAACTGTTTTGTAAACTAAAGTCTTGTGAAAAGCATGTTACTTGTGTAAAATGTATAAGTCCAAAATGAATGATTTAAATAACGCTATGATATGTAATATAATACAAACACTTATATATATGAAGTACCAGTGGCGTATCCACCATGTTTGTATCATACTACTCACATCTCGTTACTTAAGTCACTTAAACAAACCACCAATGTATAAAGTCTATGTTTAAACCAATTGTCAAAAAAGTCCTTGTATAAACCATGTCAAATGTTAAAAGTCCAAATGTAGCCAAGTAATGTGCAACAATCGTTATGTATGGTAAGTAATGTGTTGTTACATAACCCAAATGTAAAAGAATGTACAAAACAAAGTATTTTGAATATATCAAAAAGTTATGTTTTGCAAAGTAAATGCATGTTTTATTGATACAAACACTTATGTGGTAAATTAACGCATACATTCAAGCCTTGAGACAGACGGATAACCCTAAGTCAAGGTTATCAAAAGAAATGTTTTTGGATTCAGTCATTCCTTACATCCAAACAAACCCAGGATGTCAGGAACGGGATTTGTCAAGTCCTATGGTACCACTACTTACTACCGAGCGGCGTAGCTAATGTTAATGAACGTATATAAGTCCCGTTTGTACAAACCAAATGTCATACCGATTGTAAACATGTTCAATGAAACCAATGTGCTAAGTATGCTAAGTTAACATACAAAGCAGAAAAGTCATGTAAATCAATGTGCTAGCATGCTCGGTCAACATACATAGCAAAAATGTAAAGTAAAACAATGTACTAAGTATGCTAAGTAAACATACATAGCAAAACAATGTAATGTAAATCATGTACTATAAATGTACTAACGAACATAGCAAGTATATGATGTGAAAACATGGAAAGCATGAAAGTAACAAGTAGGCACATGTGTTTCACCCCAAAACAGTTTTAAAACAGTAAAAGAGGCGTCTATGTACTCACTTGAGATTGCTTAGTAGTCCTTGAGTAACAACCAAACAATGCTAGAGATCACGGAAATCAAACGGTACCTAATATAGGTAACTATGTTAATAAACCAGACCTAATATCGGAGGATCGGATAGAATGAGGGTTCGTAAACCAAATGAGTGTGGGAACTCATGTAATATGGTTTAACAAGGCCTACATACTAAAATGAAACCTAACCTAAGTGCTTACGACCCATTACGACCCGTTTAGGTAGCTTTTGCTACTTTAACGCGTCGTTTGCGTAAAACGCGTTCGGAATGCCTAACTAGTCCTATGATAAGTAAAATATGCCTTAAAATGTTTAATTATGTTACATAATTAGTTACGTGACAAAAGTTTGGGTTACATATGCTTAATTACCAATTACGCATGAAAAGAGTATTTTGGTAATTTACCTATGGCATATAAACTACTTATCATACAACTACCTAAACTAGGTGACCATAAGGTATAACCTTGGAAGGTTATTCCCTATGCTACTATGGTCACTAAACATGTTTGGTCGGATCATAATGATCGACCAAACGGGTCGTGTTCGAAAGTCTAAGCGGGTGTTTAGTCCGCTTGACTTACGACTCTACACAAGCACTAATCTAAAAAGTGACGAGCTAAACATGATAGAACATGTTTAGTTAAGTTAGAAAACAGGTTTTGATATCAAAACAAACGGTCTTGATATCCTAGAGTAGTTTGGTTACAAAATACGCATAAATGCGCATTTTGGCCGAAACTACGACTCGTCACTGAGCCTAGATAACGTGGTAATCAGTAGGTATAGTCACTAGGGACTATAACCATCGTGATTACGCTCACGTTATGAAGTTTAAACGAACTTTGCATTGACCATAAACTGGTCAAAGCAGAAAGTCAAACGCAGTTTGACTTTAACGATAAAAACGAACGAAAAGAACGAAAGAATACTTACAGAAGGTCCCCGCAAGCTCTTGATCCGATGTACTCTCAGGTATGAAGCATAAACTTCAACTTAGAGAGCCAAAATCATATTGAAGTGTGAGTTTGCAAGGAAATGAAGGTGGGTATTTATAGGAATTCAAGAACCGTTAAGATCGTTCATCGAAAACTCAGCTTTGATCTAGACCTTACATGTGTGCCCATGGTTTTCTAAAACCATGGGAGCCCCTAATAATGGACTAGGTTCATTGAATACCAGCCCATGGTTTTGCAAAACCATAGGTTAAAACCATCAACACTTCAAAATGGACTAGGTTCATTGAATCTGGTCAGAAATTTCAAAAATGGTCCCTGCACTTGTAAAACTTGATTTTTTTGCACTTTTAAGCCCCGTTAACCCCATTTCAAGGCTCTAAAATAAAGTTAAAGTATAGGGAACTCAAAACATGCTCAAAAGTATCTCGGATGTCGGTTTGTTTGGTCGTACGGTTGCGTTATTCGCTTAATTACGACGAAAGTCATAACGAACGCAAAAAAAAAACGATTCAAATTAAGCGACGAATGGAATTTTATCATGCCAAACACTAAAATAAAATATTTTAATGATTACATAAATTTTTGGATGTCCGGATGTATTCAGAACGTAAGTTATGCGCGAAAATGCAAACTTATGCACTTTTTTTACGCTTTTTGTCCGTGAATGAGCATAAAGTTTATTTTAGCACACCGAACCCCTCAAAGCCTATTTCTAAGCTATGTAAAGGATATTTAGGGTGTGTTTAACTTATGATCATGTTCCGGAATGTTCATTACAGTTCAAATTGGCATACTTTCGCAGTTTGTCGAATTTAGTCCCTATAGGCGATTAAACTTGTTTTTGCCATACCAAAGCCTTCAAAACTTATTTCTAAGTTATATAAAGGTTATTTAAGGCATGTTAAGCATATGTTGATGTTCCGGAGTATTCGTCGTGTTAAACTGATTACGTTTACGCACCAGTTTGCGTATAATTCTCCAGAAAGCGATATAGAGTTTGAAATTGAATAAAAATCAAACATGAAAATTGTCAAACATAAACAAAAAAACATTGGGATCAAATAACTTTGTTTTATTGATAAATGAACTGATTACAATGATTACAGACACAGGTGTCACAATGGTGTTTTCTCTTTGTTCATACAATGGTGTTTTAATTGTATTGTGATTCATGGCGTTATGTTTTAAAGTAAAACACCATGACCGTATATAAGACACTATAACATTGCAAATAATGAATTATGATTCAAGTCATGGTGTTTTAACATCTAGAGTCTGTAACATTGTATTGTGATTACAGTCATGGTGTTTTAACATCTGGAATAGCAATAGAATCATTCTAGATGTTAAAACACCACGACTGTATTATGATTCAATTCATGGTGTTTTTGGAATTTGTATGGTGTTTTATATCTGCAATAATAACAAAAATCATTCCAGATATTAGAACACCATCGTTGTATTACGATTCAAGTTGTAGTGTTTTCTATAATTCATTTGGAGTTTTATACGAACCGATGATTCAAAAAAATAAGAACTGATGATTCAAAAAAATACGAACCATAATTTCCTTCGATCTCTATGAATCAGACGATAATGATTATAAAATCTCTGAGTTGGTGTATAAAACTGAATTCTTAAACCTTTGTAAAAAATAAAATTATATCACTACCCTAAAATAACTCACTGGAGGTTACAAAAATTATTTTATCAATTAATTAAACTTTGAAGTAAATTACATTATTGCTCTTTTTAATTAATTAAATTGAAGGACACATGTCAACACCATATTATTTTCTACACTTCTCACACTATGAACCCTTTTTTCAGGATCCTTAATAATAATAATAATAATAATAATAATAATAATAATAATAATCTATACTATATTATAATGCATAAGGGTAATTTGATCTTTTAAACACTATTTATGATATAATTTTAAACACTATTTATAATAATCTATACTATATTATAATTTGGTCTTTTAAACACTATTTATTTTTTAGCCCCTAAACTTATTACACTTAAATCCCTGACTTTTAACAAAGTTATAGATAATTAGTTACATTTGCCCCCCTCCACAACAAACTTATAATTTTTTTTTACGTATTCTTGACATATCTTATATACTATAATTTAAAAAAAAAATCCAAAGATAACATGATGACCTACACATTTTTGTCGACGTTTCGGTAGTTGTCTTGTTAATATCGACGCACAGATTAAAAGGTACAAGTTAATGATGCTCTAGTGTACAAGTGATTAAAGAATAAAAAACAACTAATATAGTCGGCAAAAGAGCGGTAGAAGTGTCTACTACCAAACAGTAGACATTGCGTATCTATACTGTATTATAATGCATGAGGAAGTGACATTTAAGATACCAAAAAAATAAGAACTTTTTCTTCTCAATGCATAAGGTACAACCCTAAAATGAGGGTAAATTGGTCTGTTAAACACTAATTACATTTTAATTCTCCATCTTATTACACTTTAATCCATCAATTTTAACAAAATTATGGATAATTTGGTTGTACTTACACTTTCCCTCATCCACTATAATTCCTTTATGTATTCTTGTCATATCTTTTAAACTATGACGTTATAAAAACATTTGAAGATACCGTGACGATCTGCTCATTTTTATCAATATCGATGTTTGTCTTGGTTAATATCGACTTGTGGATTAAAACGTACAAGCAAGTAATGCCTTAATGTACAAGTGATTATTACATTTATAAATACCTTTGTAGCAATTTAACTTAAATCAATCACAAAGAAGGTGGTGAAAAAATGGGATAATCCAAATAAAATTTTCATAGATGTCAAATTGGAAGTGCAATTTTATAAATACCTTTCTAGAAATTACCTTGGTGTACAGATATGAAACATGTACATTAATATTAAACGTATTATTATATAACTGTTTTTTATTATCATAATTTTTAGTGTGTTGATAGTAACATTGTTATCATAATTATTGTTAACCTATATTTTTTTTTATCATAAACACACACTCACCCTTTGAGAAAAAAAAAATTATCGATATACATGTAAGATTTTATACATGTGTTTTAATCAACTAAACTTCCCAATTTAAAGGGGTTGTTTTTGACAAATTTAACTAAGATTTTAACCATATCTTTTAAGGGGTTGACTAAATGCACCTCCCTTTTTACTAAATGCACCCCTTTCCATAAAAAACATTTTAAAACTTTTCAAATTCCACCCTTTAAAAATCCATTACTCATATTTTTTATACCATGACAATATTTGATGGAGGTTTAGGGCTGAATACATTTGGAGCTTGAACTGAATCAAAAATTTTAATTACAGAAATTGATTTACATACACAGCATGATCACTAGAAATCATTTTTCACTAGAAATCATTTCAAAGCCAATGTAGAAAAATTCTTTGTGAAATAACAAGAATGTTCGATTATTTATATTACTGTGTCCAATCCAAAGCAAAGAAAAAATTACCTGAGAAAACAAGAATGTTCAATTATTCATTTTATTGTGTCAATCCAAACATGCATCTAGAAGGTTCTTATCCATAAGTAACAAATGAAGTTTAACATAAAAAATAGCTATTAAAGTTTAACCAACATATTGTACACTTAGGTCTGGATTAGGGTTCATCAGCTCCCTATACTTGTTTATGCGAGATCTGTACATAACTTCCCAGTCTGCTGCGACGTCACTTCGGTTCATACTCCAAAGATTGTTAGGTAGAGGCATCGGATAGTCACCTTCTAATTTAACATGGATGATATGGTTTGTATAAACATGAACAAGCGATACCACTTGATGAGGGCTACGGACTTGGTTTGGACCGAGCAATAGAGGGAAGAAAGTTTGATTCCCGGCGATGCTTAAAAGGGAAGAATTGTTCCTAACATGTACTATATATTAAGAACGACAAATATTATAAAGGTAATTGTTCCTTTGTAAATCCACTACAAACATCTAGTAATCGATTTGAGGTAAAATTTGATCCACAAATTCTATTATTCTTATAACTACTCAATCACAAAAAAAAAAAAAATAGATTAAGAACTATATTAATGAGAAAGATGAATACATACCAAGAACACTCAATCAATTAGATTTTTGATGAAAATCAAAGTTGCACTAAATCGTTTTTCAAGGTCTCTCTTAATCTCCTTCTTTCAATCAGCAGGAATTTTGTTATGAAGCCGTTCTAATGTAAAATCAAAAGACGTTTAGGTAAGTATTCAAATTATGGGAAGTGGATAAACCCCTATAAAAATAGGGATAGTTCTTTATGTAATTTAAAAAAAGTAGAAAACACAAGGGTTCATTGTTTTTATTTACAAACTTCAAGCTGAGGTGTAGCCAGTAAAAATTCGAAAAAAAGGGGGTACATTTAGCAACACCCATCTTTTAATCAGCAAAACTTCCTAATTTAAAGGGGATTCTTTTTAACAAGTTTAACAAAATAAAAGATAAAAGTACGGTAAAAAAAATTAAAACTAATTGAGTAAACATGTTTTTACACTTTAGTTTCATAATTTAAAGGGGGGATGTTTTTTAACAAGTTTAACAAAATAAAAAATAAAAGCACGATAAAAAAAATTAAAACTAATTGATTAAAGATGTTTTTACACTTTAGTAGTCAGATTCTTTTTAACAAGTTTAACAAAATAAAAAATAAAAGCACGGTAAAAAAATTTAAAACTAATTGATTGAACATGTTTTTACACTCCAGTCAAATATTAACAAAACTTTCTAATTTAAAGGGGTGAAAAACTCTTATAGTTAGCCAAGCGGGAAACAAACTTTTAAAATTTAAACCTTAAAGTGCACAACTAGAGTTTATGCGTTAAATACATAGCAATACACACCTATATTTCATTTGCTAAATCATTTAGGCATGGATCCAAATATAACTTCAAAGGTTGAAGCTTCTAAGGTTAGTTCTTTGTTAATTTATGTTTTACTAATTATACATTTTTTATATATTCAAGTTATGATAATAAAGTTTGTGTTTTGTTTGGATCATTGTGTTAATTGGTACATTTAACATATTTTATTTAGAAGTTGATATTATATATAAATCTTATGTATTAACATGTTTTCATGAACACGAATGCACATTTGATTTTATTTTACTCTTACGTAAATCTTAACTTTTTTTCTTTTTGCAGATTCATTTCAACGAAGAACATACTGATCTGAACAAACCAATAGTCGTACAATCGTCTAAGGTTGCGTCTAAGATTGTACTTTTTTTAAGGTTAAGCTTTTTTTGTATATCTTTTATATTAACATGTTTGGTATGTTATGTGGTATATTGTATGTGCTTTATTGCAGGATGATGGCGATAATAGTCTTAGATCATTTGTTATGGTGCACTGTTTAGTCCATACAAGTTTGATCTTTAACATGAATTCAGTGAAGAGGTAATATTAATATATATTTAATATTCTTTTAACTTGCGTATTCAAATTTTGCACCTTTTTTTAAGGATCAGATGTTTGAAACTCAAAGAGAGATAAAAAAGGCTCTCTGAATGGATATGGAGCCAAGTTATTGATCTAGGCACTTCTGGTGATAATGTGTAACGTTTATGACGTATATCTACCACATGATGCAACAATAGTTATTATAGGATAAAAAACCAGTACCGCAATACAATGTGTCGCCCCCGCCGCATCGTGCGGGTTTTTTTACTAGTAATAATAATAATAATAATAATAATATGATGTTTTATGAAAAGTTTTGAGGAAAAAGGAGTGGAATACTATTCATTCCCCTTCACAAATAACATTACATCAGTGGGATTCTGGCGCGCTTCGCTGCGGGCCTTTGATCATTATCGGTTTGTTTTATTACAGTACTGGTACGATACCGGTACTCGCCATAACAATCGTTGCCAATCGAAACATTTTTTTACAACAATTGAAAACCCATAAAAATGAATACTCGTACCGGTACCAGTGTTGTTTGGTCGGTATCGGTTCGTTATGATATAGGTATCGTACAAACACTCGATATAGCTTACGATACCAAAAATCACTTTATTGCGAATATTACTTTGTGTTCAATGAGTTTTATACCGCCACATTAAGAATTTTATAAAAACGAATATGGTACCGTTATCGATGTTGTTAGGTCGGTATATGTTCGGTTTGTGATGCTAAAAAGTCAACTATAAATGACCCGTTTGAATACTGATGTTTTTGGTCGGTATATGTTCGGTTTGTGATGATAAATAAAATCAAATTGGTTTATCACGTCGCCGCGTTGCGGTGAACTTCTTTTATTATTTAGTCTGTATTTACATGTGTTTTGAATTTACTACAAGCGCGTTGCACACGAAACCGCTGACAAGAATAAATGAAAATGTAGAAAAAAAACACTAAAATATAACCGAAAGAAAATCAACCAAAAAGTTGTATGGCAATGATGTAATTCGTATGAAACCCGTAGTCAGAGATGAGCAAATGGTACTGGGTACCGATACCGAATTTCTCAAACCGAAAGATTTTAAGTACAAATTCGTACCGACTTTTGGCGTTCCTGGTACCGGTTCGTTACCGATATTTACCTTCATATACTGGTACCGTAACCGGTATTTTCGGTACCAGTACCAATTCGGTATCGGTTGGCACCGAGCTCATCCCTACCTCTGAAACTAAAAAAAAGATATCATTAAAATTTGAAGAAAATTAACAAAAAAAATTGCACGATATTGTTGTTGTTCGTACGATACATGTGATCAGGGATGAGCAAATGGTACCGGGTAGCAGTATCGAATTTCCTAAACTAAAAGATTTTCAATATCAATTCGGTACTGGATTTTGGCGTTTTTTGTACCAGGCTGGTACCGATTTTTACCTTCATGTACCGATACCGAACATGACCGTATCAGTATTTTCGATACAAGTACCGGTTCGATACCAGTTAACACCAAGCTTATCCCAACCCGTGATACAAAAAAACCATTAAAGTTAAGAAAAATATGAAAATGCATTCAACTTAAACAACACCGGTTCGATACTGATTGACACCAAACCTATCCTAACCCGCGATGCTAAAAAAATCATTAGAGTTAAGAAAAAAATATGAAAATGTATTAAACTTAAAAAAAATTATAAAAAAACTATAGATAATATTATACTATTAAAGTTACTATTTATTAGTTTCTCTTATTAATACAGGTTTTATAACGGTTGACACCAAACCTACCCCAACCTGTGATACTAAAAAATCATTAAAGTTAAGAAAAAATATAAAAATGTATTAACCTTAAAAAGTAAAGAAATAATAAAAGTATAAAAAAACTATATATAATATTATAATATTAAAGTTACTATTTATTAGCTTCTATTATTAATATATAAATATATAAACTAGTTGATTTTTCGCACGCGCGTTGCGGCGGAGACCCAATGACTGCAAAACCGTGTCAGTAACGACAAGCAGATACCGAATATCAAAACATAAATAAAAATGTCGTGAAAAGGATAGCCACTGTGTCCTAAAAAACGATTTTAAATAACCTAATATATAATAATAGGACCCACACGTCCTACATTGCGGCGGTGACACAATGACTGCAAAACTCGTGTCAGTAACGGCAAGCAGATACCGAATATCAAAACATAAATAAAAATGTCGTGAAAAGGATAGTCACTCCGTCCTAAAAAAATGATTTTAAATAACCTAATATATAATAATAGGACCCACACATCCTACACGTTGGAAATTCGGTTGTTTTTAGTTCAGTTATTACGGTGCTAACACGTTAAAATATGGATGAGCTCGGTACCGGTAACGGTACCGAAAGTACCGATCCGGAAAATCATCAAAATTAGGTACCGGCACCAAAAATGCTCGGTACAATACAGTATGGTATTTGAAGGTAAAAATCAATAAGTAAAGGTATGGTGCTAGACCGGTGTCGAACTGAAAGTAACGATTCTGAAAACGCCAAAAGGTGGGTACCAAATTGGTACCGAAAATGATTTGGTATAGTAAATTTGGTACCGATACGATACCGGTTTGATTACGGGATTTGATAGGATTTGCTCATCAATAATCTAAATATCCAAGTTAATTTTACATGCTACAATTCAATAATTACAGAAAAAGACAAAAAATAAAGCAAAATAAGTTGTTGTGTATATAAAACATCATTCAAACGAAATACAGTTTACTTACTGTGTGTATGAAAAGTTATCTAAACGGTGCAATTACTTGCATTGCTACGTTACCACATGATTTGATGAGCTCGGTACCAACCGGTACGGAAAATACCGTTACCCAAATCCCCAAAAGTGGGTACCGGTACCGAATATACTTGGTACGGTACGGCTCGGTACCGGTACTGGTACGGCATCAGCATTTGAGGGTAAAAACCGATGAATACCGGTGCTGAATCGGTAACGAAAATACATCCGGTTTGGTAAATTTGATACCGATACCCGATATGAGCTCATTCCTTGGTAATATTACTATTCATTCAATTTTATTTTTATTAATATATATATATATATATATATATATATATTCATTCAATTTTGTTTACTATTCATTCACTCCTCTTTTTAATATATAAGTGAATAACCAGCACCGGTTCGATACTGGTTGACACCATACCTATCCTAACATGCGATACTAAAAAAATCATTAAAGTTAAGAAAAAATATGAAAATGTATTAAACTTAAAAAAAATAAAAGTATAAAAAACTATAGATAATATTATAAGAGTAAAATGAACGGATAGTCCCTATGGTTTGATGAAATTTCACCTTTAGTCCCCAACTTTTAAGAATTGCACTCTTAGTCCCTATGGTTTGACAAGTTGTTATTCGGATAGTCCCTAAAGCGGATGAAGGTTACTCGGATAGTCCATGTGGTTTGACAAGTTGTTACTCGGATAGTCCTTGTCATTCCACACCCACTTAACCAGAAAAACTAATCTCCATCCGCTTTGGGGACTATCCGAGTAACTTGTCAAACCACAGGGACTAAGAGTGTAATTTTGAAAATTTGAGGACTAAAGGTGAAATTTCACCAAACCACAGGGACTATCCGTGCATTTTACTCATATTATAATATTAAAGTTACTATTTATTAGCTTCTATTATTAATATAGGTTTTATAACGGTTGACACCAAACATACCCCAACCTGTGATACTAAAAAATCATTTAAGTTAAGAAAAAATATAAAAATGTATTGTTCCATATATAAATAAGCAAACTTTTTGTGCATAAGCACTTGTAATTTGTGCTTTAAGAGTTTTTAAAAAAAAACCATGATTTTTTAATTTTAACCCAAAGGTTTTTACCTTTTGCAATTTTAACCCTACATAATTTGTTTTTTTAACTTTAACCCAAACTTTTCATTACTTTTAACCCAAAGGTTTTTACCTTTTGTAATTTTAACCCTACATAATTTGTTTTTTTTTTAACTTTAACTCAAAACTTTTCATTATTTGCAATTTAACTTCACAACTTTTGTCACTTATACTTTTCATCTTTGGCAAATTTTCGGTTTACGTATAGTTCTTAATTTTTCGAGTTAATACGACGCAACGTACAAGTGTGGTTCAACTTTTTATGTTTTGTTTCAAATTTTGCAAGTTAATACGACGCAACGTACATGTGTGGTTCAACGTTTTTACCTCTATTTTATCATGTTTGACAGGTTCGTCGCAACACACAGATCCTAGGTCGAGTCAGTGTTGGTGGTCGATAACGGTTGTGTGACATTAGTACTATTTGACACCGTTTTACGCCCCGCCGCAACGCGGCGTGTGCTTTGAGAGTTTTTCAAAGAAAAAATGGTTATGCATATAGTTGTCATAACCTTGTCTTTGGGGCTTTCCAAAAAAAATTGATTTTTTTTACTTTTCACTCAAAAGTATTTCATAAATTACATTTAACCCAAAACTATTTGTTGTTTTACTTTTAACCCAAAACTTTTTATCTTTTACAATCTATCCTCACAACTTTTTTTACTTTCAACTTTGGTCCTTTATAATTTTCATTTTCCGCAAATTTTTCGCTTTATGCTTGGTTCTAAATTTTGTGACTTAACACATCGCAACGTGCGTCTTTGGTTTAACTTTTTTTACGTTTCGTTCTAAATTTTGCGAGTTAACATGACGCAACGTGCGTGTGTGGGTGAACGTTTTTACATCGTCTATTTTCCCCGTTTGACAGGTTTAACATAACGTGCGGGTCCTAGATCGACTTAGTCATAACTAAAGAATCCTCGCCGCATTGCGGCGGGTCTCAATTCTAGTTAACCTTAAAAAGTAAAGAAATAATAAAAGTATAAAAAAATTATATATAATATTATAATATTAAAGTTACTATTTATTAGCTTCTAATATATAAATATAAATATAAATATAAATAAATTATTAGCTTCTATTATTAATATATAAATAAATATAATATAATAATAATATATAATAATAATAATTAAATGTTGTTTAATAATCATTAGACAGATAACACATGAACGATTTATTTGACAAGGATCTACACTTTCACTTGGTGATCTAGACCGCAAAACTTTTTGCCTCCCCAAACTTTTTATTTCGTTAAAAAATAATTTCAAATCTAAAACAATGAAACTGGTTAGGATGAAACTGACTAAACAAATCAATAAGAGCATTCCTAACGGAATCTTCATATCTAAAAAATCATTTTACTCTAAATTTGTTCATCCTTCTATATCTCATTCTTCATCTCTATCTCTACATTCTGATATATGTGAAATAATTCAGGGGTTAATTCTGTAAATAGTATAACAGTTGTTAGAACAGATGTTAGGAGAGGACAGTTGTTAGAAGAGATGTTGGGAAGGGACAGTTGTTAGAACAGATGTTAGGAAAGGGACTGGAATTGTAATAAGTCAAATGTGTAGGGTTTATTGTAAACTTGGTAGTTAGATGGTAGTTAGCTGGTAGTTGGAGTTGTTAAATACTGTTGTAATGGAAGGAATGAGTATGATTTGGCTTGACTAATTTCTTTGTTCTCTCTTTCTTTCTCTTCTCTCAATTACCACGTATCAAATTGGTATCAGAGCTGTTCGACCCTCGTCGGAGCTCCGGTAACCACCACTATTCCGATCATTTTTTCCGTTCTCTCTGCTTCTATTCTGTTTCATTTCTGTACTGGATTGATCAATCCTGGTCGATCTATTCCACTCAATTCATTTCTGTGCTTGGATTGATCAATTGTGATCAATCTATTCCGATCAAATTCATGACGAATACAAGGAGTCAATCTGAAATTGAAAGAACAATTCAACATCATACCACTTCACTGTTAAAATTCGATGCATTCATGGAAAAAACAGACAAATCTTTCCATGAATTAAGACAAGTGCTTGAAAAACTTTCTTTGAATCAAACAAATGTGAATGATCCTAAAGATACTGGTCCAGATAACACAATTAGCACTAGAACAGACAGGCTGTATCGGTTGGGGAAGATTGAGTTCCCTAAATTTGATGGAAATGAAGTGGAAGATTGGATCTGCAAATGTGAACACTTCTTTGATGTAGATGAGACTCCAGAGGCCTTCAAAGTGAGGTATGCTGCAATTAATCTTGATGGTAAAGCAATGAAATGGCATTCCTCATTTGTTAAGCAATTAACTAAACCTATAACAGAAGTTACCTGGGCTGAATATTCAAGAAATGTGTTAGAAAGATTTTCTACACATCAACATAGTGATGTTATGGGTGTTCTCACATCTACTGTTCAAACAGGAGAATTAGAAGAATATTGTGAGAAATTTGATGCAAATCTGTTGAGGGTTAGTCTTTGTGAGGAATATGCTGTTAGCATATTTTTGAATGGGTTAAAACCTGAGTTAGCAGGCCCAGTTAGAATGTTTGAACCTAAGAATATGAAAGAGGCTTATAAGTTTTCCAAAAAACAAGATATGGCCAATAAAACCTTGTTGATTAAACCCAAACCCTATTCAAACCAATCTGGCAAGTTTTATCCCAATCCTACCCCTGTTTCTACCTATAAACCAAACTCTGCAATTACATCTTTTAAACCACCTGTTAATACTAACCACCTACCATTGTTACCATCACCACCACTTAACCAAAGGCTGAATACCAATAAAAACAAACTTAACTTGCCTACTAAAGAGATGGAGGCCAAAAGATTGAGGGGTGAATGTTTTTGGTGCCCAGAAAAGTTTTCTTCTACTCACAAGTGTCCAAACAAACAATTATACATTCTTGAGATCAGTGATGATGGAGAAGCTGATGAAACTTTATCGAATGAAGAAACTGTGATTGATACTACAACTAATGACCCTCTTATTTCTATCCATGCACTCACTGGTGTACCTTCTTTTTCCACTATGCAAGTTGTGGGTAATATTGGCACCAAAACATTGCATATATTAACAGACTCAGGCTCTACCCATAATTTTCTTGATGAGAAATTGGCCTTAAAGTTGAATTGTCATTTGGAAGATATTAATCCTATGAAAGTGGGAGTGGCAAATGGTATTCCCCTGATTTGTAAAAAAATTTGTAGGAATTTTGAATGGCAAATGCAAGGTTTATGGTTTAAAGCAGATGTGTTAGTGATTGTATTAGCCTCTTATGATATGGTGCTAGGGGTACAGTGGTTGTTACCACTAGGAGATATTGTGTGGAATTTTAAAGACTTGACCATGCAATTCAGAGTGGGGAACAAGACTTATCAGCTGAAGGGTAGTCACAACAATAAATTGTCTCTGTGTTCAATGGAAGTCATGCAGCATCTGTTATCAGAAAAAAATCAGCTGGTGCAGGGTCATTTGTGCAGCCTGAAAGTGGATGAGGGCGACCAGTTTCAGCACAAAACACTGGTTTCAAATGCTGTAAGTACTGATCAGTTGAGTTCTTTATTACAGGACTATGAAGAGGTTTTTAAGACTCCCACAACTTTACCTCCACAAAGGGTTTTTGATCATAAGATTATCCTTAAAGATGAATCTATCACAATTAATCAAAAACCCTACATATATCAATTAGCTCAGAAGGATGTTATTGAAAAAATGACTAAGGAGCTATTGGATACTGGAGTTATTAGGGGTAGTTCAAGTCCTTTTGCTGCTCCTGTGGTTTTGGTGAAAAAGAAAGACAATACTTGGAGGATGTGTATTGACTATAGGAAGCTGAATGATGCTACAGTCAAAAATAGCTATCCTATCCCTTTAATAGAAGATTTATTAGATGAGTTGGGAGGGGCTGCAATTTTTTCAAAGCTGGATCTTAGATCAGGTTATCATCAGATCAGGATGTTTCCTGATGATATCCATAAGACAGCCTTTAGAACACATGAAGGACATTTTGAGTTCATGGTTATGCCCTTTGGGCTGACTAATGCACCTGCCACTTTTCAGTCCCTCATGAATCATACCTTCAAGCCTTTCCTTAGGAAATCAGTCTTGGTGTTCTTTGATGATATTCTTGTTTATAGCAAGAATATGGATCAACATATAATTCATTTGAAGGAAGTTTTGGAAGTATTAAAAACAAATGAGTTGTTTGCAAAAATGTCAAAGTGTTCTTTTGGGGGCAATTCAGTGGAGTATTTGGGGCATATTATTACTAAGGAAGGGGTGGCCACTGATCCAAAGAAAATAGAAGCTATAAGGCAATGGCCTATTCCTACTACAATCAAACAACTAAGGGGCTTCCTTGGGCTTTCAGGCTATTACAGGAGATTCATCAGATCTTATGGTATTTTAGCAAAACCTCTTACTAACCTCCTAAGAAAGGATTGTTTTAATTGGAATGAGGAAGCGACTGCAGCTTTTGAAAGGTTGAAAGAAGCCATGTGTACACCTCCTGTGTTGGCTTTACCAGATTTCTCTAAAACCTTTGTTTTAGAGACTGATGCTTCTGGTTTGGGTATTGGGGCTGTATTAATGCAAGAGGGACACCCATTAGCCTTTATCAGCAAGGCCCTTTCTCCTAGACAACAAGTTTATTCTGTTTATGAGAAGGAGCTGTTAGCTATATTGTTTGCAGTCAAGCATTGGCACCATTACCTCATAACTAGCCATTTCATCATTAAAACAGATCAAAAGAGTTTGAAGTATTTGATGGAACAAAAACTTACCACTCCACTACAGCATGTCTGGCTATCTAAATTGATGGGATTTGACTATGAAATAGTTTATAAAAAAGGAGTTGAAAACAAGGTTGCTGATGCTCTATCTCGAGTGCAGGGTCCAGCTTTAAGTGCCATCTCGGTTTCTCATCTGAACCCTTCACTTATGGACAAAATTAAAACATCATGGCAACAAGATCCTATGGTTCAGCAGAAGCTTCAACAACTGATGAAAGGAGCAGTGGTTCCTAAGTATAAGTGGAATGGGAGTATTCTTACCAAGAATGATAAAATTGTTGTGGGAAAGTCTGAATCTTTACAACAGGAGATCATTGATCTGTGTTATAGTTCACCAATGGGGGGTCATTCTGGGGTTCATGCTACAATTCAAAGGATCAGGAGTATGTTTAGATGGAAGGGTATGCATAAACAGGTGAGACAGACTATTAGAGGGTGCGATATCTGTCAAAGAGTTAAGCATGAAAATGTGGCCTATCCAGGGTTATTACAGCCACTTCCTATTCCTAAATATGTATTTTCTGATGTGTCAATGGATTTTGTGGGGGGATTTCCAAAGGTTCAGGGGAAAGACACCATTTTAGTAGTGGTTGATAGACTTACTAAATATGGGCATTTCATTCCCTTAGGACACCCTTATTCAGCGGAAACAGTGGCTCAGCTCTTCTTAGACAATGTTTTTAAACTTCATGGATGGCCACAGACAATTGTGTCTGATAGGGACCCAGTGTTTTTGAGTAATTTCTGGAAGGAATTCACCAAACAGCAAGGTATTAACTTGGCAATGTCTACTGCTTACCATCCACAGTCTGATGGACAAACTGAGGTGGTAAATAGGTGTATTGAATCCTATCTAAGATGTATGACTATGGGTTCAAGCAAAAATTGGTTAAAATGGCTATCTTTGACTGAATGGTGGTACAATACAAATTTCCATTCATCTTTGAATATGACCCCTTTCCAGGCCCTATATGGTTACCCTCCGCCCTTATTTGTGCCCTATATACCTAAGGATTGTTCGTTGGAGATTGTGGACCAAATGTGTTGTGATAAAGAGCTGGTATTACAAGAACTAAAAAAATCCTTGCAAAGGGCTCAAAACAGAATGAAACAATTGGCTGATGCAAATCGTACAGAACGGGAATTTAATGTGGGGAATATGTTTACCTGAAGCTGCATCCTTTTGGGCAGAATTCTTTAAGACACTCCAAGCAAAATAAGCTGAGTCCGAAGTACTTTGGGCCTTTTATGATTGTGGAGCGTATTGGGAAGGTGGCTTATCGTCTTGATTTGCCAAATGACTGTTCAGTACACCCCACCTTCCATGTCTCGTTATTGAAGTTGGCTAGAGGTCCTCACAACAAGATAATTCCTATTCCGTCCCAACCTAGGTTTATGTTTTACCTAGAAGCAGTGATAGAGAGAAGGATTATGAAGAAGAGGAATCGAATGGGTGTGCAGGTTTTGGTTCGCTGGAGGAATTTACCATTGACTGAAGCTTCTTGGGAGGATGTAGAAGAAATGGAGCTGCGATTCCCTGAGTTTGATTTTGGAATTTTGGGACAAAATTCTTAAAAAGGGGGAAGTAATGATATATGTGAAATAATTCAGGGGTTAATTCTGTAAATAGTATAACAGTTGTTAGAACAGATGTTAGGAGAGGACAGTTGTTAGAAGAGATGTTGGGAAGGGACAGTTGTTAGAACAGATGTTAGGAAAGGGACTGGAATTGTAATAAGTCAAATGTGTAGGGTTTATTGTAAACTTGGTAGTTAGATGGTAGTTAGCTGGTAGTTGGAGTTGTTAAATACTGTTGTAATGGAAGGAATGAGTATGATTTGGCTTGACTAATTTCTTTGTTCTCTCTTTCTTTCTCTTCTCTCAATTACCACGTATCACATTCTTTGTTTAATGTTTATTTATCTTTTTTTTCATGCTTGAGGTACAAACCGAAATACTTGAAATACAATCTTTAACTTTTGAAGATGTGAAGAATAAATCAATATAGCAAAATCTTTATATTTTAAAGATAAAGAAAAGATTCCAATGAAAAAGAGAAACAAAAGAAATCTTTAAATTTCAAACATGAAGACTCTATTAAGCATCAAATCATGAACCATTGGCATTTAAGATTCGACGACACTAAAGTCCTTTTTTTATAAATACCACGTTTGAAACCATGAAGAGACTTGTGATACATGCACTTATTACTCATAACTATCTAATTTGACACCTTTTAGTTTGATGCTTTTGTAGTGCCATTCATTTCAATCCATCCTTTACCAAAATTCGAATAAAATTACAATCACGTTTATTGAATGTTTTAAAAACTGGTTCAAACCGGCCGGTTATACCAGTTGAACCATCTGGTAAAACCGCTAGATACATCCGGTTGAACCGCCCGATACACCCGGTTAAACCGTTTTTTAGCCAAAACCAGATTTTAAAACATTTAAACTCAATAAAACGGTTTATTGATACAAAAAATGATGAATATTCAAACCTCAAAACTTCTAGCACAAACACCACCTCACATATATGCCTTGCGTATGCATAAAGTCGACAAAATAGACCAACAAAAGCCGTCCAACCGTTGATCTCTCATCCAACGGTCCTCCTCCTCCGTCTACTATTTCCATGCGTGCGACGTATTCTACTGTATTATTCCCCCTAAATATTATTCGCTCCCTCCCACCAAATTTTTTCATAAAAATCTCCCTCTCACTGAACAACTTCACAACGGCAATTTATCTCAACTGCAATTCCGGTACCGGAGCTTCAACTTTCAAATTCTGATCTATCACCCGTATGATCGATCACAACACATCGTTTTGATTTCGGATTTTGCAGAATCAGTCTCGATTTTACCGGTGAGTTCTTCAGTTTTGTTGATTTGTTGTGTGATTTGAGCTTTCGAGCTCAGTTTTGTGCCCTAAATTTAGTAATTAGCTCAGTTTCTGTAATTATGCAACGATAAATCGTTAGAGAATCGGAAATTGTTTGTGTCGTTGTGTATTTTGCATTAAGGTTGATCAAAGTAATTGCTGAATCCTTGTTGTATCATAATGTACTTAACTGAGAGTCTGTAGCGATTAAAATATGTTCAATAGTATGATTTGTTTATTAATGTGTTATTGATCATATTAGATGTTAAGGTCGGCTGTGAATCGGTTTAACCGGTGAGTTCTTCAGTTTTGTCGATTTGTTGTGTGATTTGAGCTTGCGAATTTCAGTATTTTGCCATAGGTTTAGTAAATCGTTCAGTTTGCTGTAAATTAGGTTAGATTATGCAACGATAAATCGTTAGAGAACGGAAAATCGTTTGTGATCGTTGTGTATTCTGCATTAGGTTTGATTAAAGTTATTGCTGAATTCGTTGTTGTATGATAACGTACTTAACTGATTTCGAAGAGTCCGTAGGGATTAAAATATGTCCAGGAGTATGATTTGTGTATAAATGTTGGTATCGATGGTATAACTAGAGTTTAAATGCTAAGGTCGGCTGTGAATCGGTGGGTTCGGAGTTCTTCAGTTTTGCAGATTTGCTGTATGATTTGTTCGTAAGATTGAATTGTCATTGAGTTTGCTGAGGTTATGCGTTTCAGTTTTCCTCCTAATTTCAATTTGTTACTCATAAAATTAGCCTCGATTATGCGTTTCAGTTTTCCTCCTATTTCGTAAGCTTGAATTGTCCTTGTGCTTGTGAGTTTCAGTTTCGGTATAATTTCATTTTTTCTACAAATTAGCTTCGTTTATACAGCGATAAATCATTAGAGAACCAAAAATCAATTTGGATCATTGTGTATTTTGCATTAGGTTTTGTTAATGCTGTTGCTGAATGGTTGATGTATAATCTATATCTATGTATACTATATAATAAAAGAAACCACTTTAGGGACACTTGTCATCATATTAGAGTATCTCTTATAGATAACTATTATTTTAGTTTAATCTCTTCTAATTAATTAATTATTTATAGATAAATTAAATTTAATATTTCAAACATTAAATCTTGAAATAACTTAGATTAAGTTGCTACAACTAGCTTTCGAAACTAAAGGTAATGAATGTCGAATCTAATACAGTAAATCCGGCTATTATAGTAGGTTCTGGGATTTTGTAATCAAATTTTATAAAACAATTAAAAATACGGCTTTAGCATTATTGACGATATTAATGAATTACTATTAATCAACAAATAATAAATCTGTTTCTTTTATATTTTCTGTTTTGCATTAATCCATAGTCGTAAGGTGATAGAAATCTGGTAATGTTAAATTATAATTTGTTAATTAAGTTTGTATTATAAAGGGTTAAATTTATTGAGACTTTGTTAACAAATTTTGCAACAGAATAATCTATTTTAATCACGAAAACCAAACTTTGTATTAATATATTAAATATTTTTATTTTCACTATGCAAAATTACATTTACTCGACCCATGTAACACATGAGGTTTTTTAAGATATAACCTTTTATTATTTGATATATAAAATTACATTTATTCAATTCGTACAATACACAAAGTTTTTTTAAGGATATATATTTTTTATTATTTAGTACAGAAAATTACATTTATTCAAACCGTGTGATGCGCATATTTTTAAAGATGTAATTTTTTTATTGTTTGGTATATAAAATTACATTTATTCAACCCGTGTAATACATGAGATTTTTTAAAGATGTATTATTTTATTATTTGGTAAACAATATTACATTTATTCAACCCGTGTAATAAACGATATTTTTAAAGATATATAAATTTTTATATTATTTGGTATATAAAATTACATTTATTCAACCCGTGTAATACACGGGGTTCTAACCTAGTAACATAGTAAACTGATCTTACAGAGTCTGGTAGGTAACTAGGTATTGATTCTTTGGGGAAAATATCTTCGAGAATATGATGTATTTAATAAGGGTGTTAGGAGTGATTAAACACTTGAGAGTGACAAGCTAAAAAATCAACCAATGAGAGTGTGTCACGTCAATTAGTGAAAAATGTTTAAACTTTGGTGAAAATTGTTGGCAATGGTTTAGACATTTAGTGAAGTGGTAAACTTAAAAAAAAAAAAAGGAAAAATGTGTGATTGGTTGAGATTGGAATGGACCCCACCCCACACTACCCTCTCTCTCTCTTCCTCTCTTCCCCGCGTCAGCATGCACTCACCACTTCGGTAAATGTTTGATCGGTAAACTTGGATGGCATTGGTTTGCCACTCTTTACCACTTCGGTAAAGTGGCTTTACCGATGCCACTCCTGACACCCTAATGTTAGTAGTGATTATAATACTAGGTATGTCAAGCGTGCTGGCTCAAACTTTTTAGGGGCATAAAGGTGATAATCTAGTGCCTTTTTCCTAATAAAATATAGTTTTTTGCTTTTCCAAGCTGATCTTGTCAAAACTTGCAAAATTAAATGGAATTAAACCCTAAACCACCTATTCACAACACTAAGGCTGGAGGGTGTGGTAGGGGCTTTATCACCGTCACGTCACACAAAGGCTTTAAAGCTCCCTCCTTTAACTTGAAGGGTGTGGAGGGTGTGGCTAGGGGCTCTATAGTGCCCCCTTTAAAGCCATTCAGAATCGATGGAGCCCCCCTTTCTTCCGTTACCATCTTGACGCCCCCCTCCCCCCACCCCAATAGCGCCCCCTTAAAGATGGCGGGCGGTATGGGTGATGGAGCCCCACAGAAAATTCCAACAGAAAATCTCTTGATGGCGCCTCCATACCTCTGGCCTAAGATAAATAGAAATTCCAACAGAAAATTCAAGAGATTGAGAGCTTGAGATCCGAGAGGAAGAATCGAATGCAAATCAAACGTAGTCAAGCATAAAAAAATAGAGGCCCGAAGGTTCTGCTTATATTTCTGTACGAGCTGCCAGATGATAACATGGGATGTGAATTGGTCTATGTGAATTTTTGGGCAATATTCAATTGACGTGTCATCATTGGAATGTTTTGTATATGGTACTGAAAGCGTCTTTCTTCGGAATTCCAATTTGGATAAACATTTTAAAAGAATCGATAAGGATTAGTCTTGCTGTGTCTCAAATTATATATTCTTTTAAGGGTTCAAATGTGTACGGCTTAATAACTGGATAGAATATAATACAATATCTTTATGTTATGTGCTTTGACAAGTCAACATTATATTTTTTGATAGAACTGCTTTATTAATATCCTGGTTTAAGAAATTGCAGATATTGATTGGGGCACTTGTAACTTTCTTACAATAAAACTAATAGTGATTTTGTAAATATTAATCTTACATTCTTACCAAAAAGAAGAATCAAGATTAAGATATTAGTAATCCGCTTCTGTCTTAATCATCTGAAAAGTCAAAGGTTAACACATTGTATGGCTGTATAAGATGGAAGTAGATGAATAAAATACTAAGATGGTTTCAAAATACAGGTTCGTCTCTTTGCAAGTTTATAGTATTCGTTTCCGTATTCTAGAGATCTTCTCATTGGGGTTCATAATCAGTTCTGAGTTGGGATCCCCTATATGAATGTTTATGATAAAGTGTTATTCTGCATATTAACACGAGGAGCTCATAACAAACTGATACATGGTTAGAGATCTATCATCTACCGGCCTCGACTTCAAAAATATCAACTCCATTTGTCTTTACATTATTCCGTGTGCTTGAACAAGTCTCCCTGCAAGGAAAAATAAAGTAATAGTAAACTACATTTGTCTCATCTTTCTGTTATAATTTATTCACAAGCTGCAACAACTGTGTGCTATTGCATAGACCAAGAGTAGTTTTTTTCATCTTGTTAGTTGACATAGCTCCACAAGAGAATTTGCTATAACAAAAGAAAGGTATATGATGAGTAAAAAAAGAAATCTCTATAGGATTGCTGACATGTATCTTCCAAAGTAGAAATTTATGATTAGACTAGTAAAAAAGGCCCTTACAAGTATTTATTCATCATCAGTGCTGTACCTTTCACAACTTTATTTCATGTCACTGTTATATGTGTGTGTAGGGGTGCAAACGAGCTGAGCTACTCGTGAGCTAAGAGCACGGCTCGAAAAAAAGCTCGAAACGAGCCGAGCTTAAACGAGCTCGAGCCCGAGCCTAAAAGCAAGCTCGTTAAGTAAACGGGCTCGAGCCCGAGCTTCGCTTATCGAGCTCGAGCCAACTCACGAGCCTAAACAAGCCCACTGTTTATATAATTTTTTAATTAATATATTTAACATATATATTTGAATAATAATAGTTACTTTTTGTAATTATGAAAAGATAACTAAATTATATAGAAAATAATAATTATAATTAATATAAATTAGTGAAAGAATAATAAACGAGCCGAGCTCGAGCTCGAGCTTGAAAAACTACCCACGAGCCTAGCTCGAGCTTTTGAAACAAAGCTCGAATCGAGCTGAGCTTGAGCTCGAGCTTTCATAAGTTAAACGAGTCGAGCTTGGGCTCAGCTCGGCTCGTCTCGTTTGCACCCCTTAGTGTGTGTGTGCGACAATTTGGTTCCCACATATGGATATATCTGAATTCATGACTGCCACAACAATTAGTACTGACTTGTTGCAAATGGAACTTACAACTACTGTTCCAAGTTTTTATCACTTTCCCATTTAAAGAGAAAAGCAACAGTTTTTCTTCTTGCAAACTTTAAAGCCATTTGCAAATTGTATATAAAACTGACAATGTTCTTCATTGTATATATCATGTTTACAGGATGAGTATCGAGATCATTCTAAATGGTGACATGTACTTTGGTGATGTCAAGGGAATGATTCCTCATGGCAAAGGTAAATACACATGGTCAGATGGTACAGTTTACGAGGGTTGTTGGGAAGAAGGAAAAATGACCGGAGATGGACGGATCACATGGTCATCCGGAGCAAGTTACGAAGGTGATTTTTCCGGGGGCTACCTTGATGGTTTTGGGAAGTTGACAAAGCCAGATGGGTCTATATACGTAGGATCGTGGAGGTTTAACAATCAGCATGGAATTGGAAGAAAGCAATATAGTAATTCTGATATATATGACGGTTCTTGGAAAGAGGGAGTGCATGAAGGTAATGGTAAATACGCTTGGTGTAATGGGAATATGTATATAGGTAACTGGAAAGGTGGATCGATGTGTGGTAGAGGAGTGATGAAATGGATGAATGGTGATCTGTTTGATGGTCATTGGTTAAATGGTTATAGACAAGGGTCTGGCGTGTATAGGTTTGAAGATGGTAGTTATTATTTTGGAATGTGGACCAAGGGACTCAAGGATGGACAAGGCATGTTCTATCCTGCAAGAAGTAGGTCCCACTCACAGTCATCGAGAAGTTTAGGAAAAAAGAAAGTTCTGATATCTCCCAATTCTTCCTTTAGGTCAGAGAGGTTTAAGGATATGAAACGGAGTATAAGCCGTAGTTTATCTGAGAAGATTTCCATTGGATTGTTTAACAATTCAGGCAGAATATCAAGCAAAAGAGTATCACTGGATGAAGATGGGGGTATTGGGGATCCAGCATTTGATAATACTGACATATTATCTAATGAAGGAGAAAGTGAAGGAGATGATAATGTTACTGATGTTTGTGAAAGGGAATATATACAAGGGGTTCTGATCAAAGAAATGAGTAAGAATTATGCTGGATCATCATATAAAAGGGAACAGCGCAAGTTTCAAATGAAGGAAATGAAAAAGAAGCCATCTGTAGACATTTTTGCAGGCCATAAAAGCTACTATCTGATGCTTAATCTGCAACTTGGTATCAGGTAAATGAAACATGAAGGCATACCTTCTTTTTAATCAATAGCCGCCTCATGGCCTCTTGGGTCAGTGTAGCGATAATCCTATAGATCTGGTATATGATTATTCTCAGGTGGTGGACCTTGTGTTTAGCAGCCTTGTAATTATATATATATAAGCTAAAACTTCACCAGTAGGTTACCATAAACTGCACCCAACTAAGAGCTATTACTTGCCTGTACCAATAGAACAAACAAATAATCTTTTGCATATGAATACTCTAAACTGAGTTTGATCTGGTATTTCTTTTATATAAGCCTTTGTTTGGTGATTATTAACTAGTGATGGGACCTCTAAATTGAATATCCACTTTTATCAACCCATCTAAATTCGGGTTTCAGCTCTAATTTTTTTGTTGTCTGTGTTCAAAACATTTTCATGATCTTCTAATTAAACCCAAGTAGATCATGTAGAAGATTGCATAACAGATCCTTCTTCATGCATGTTGCACAAGGATTCCTTAATTCTGCAGTCAGGTATTTAGTACTTGTATGAACACTGAACTGCGCATGTATTGTATCAAATAGAAGTAGATGCTCACGGCCCATAGATCTTTTGAACCATGTACTATATGAAGGTTTTAAGTGCTTGTAATTTTTTCTGTACATTCAACCAATCAACCATGAGTTCCAGTTCATTTCCTTTTTCATTTTCAGCCCAATTTAATTCTAAAGTCTGGCTCTACTTTCTAGTTTTTACTAAAGCTGCGTTGCGGGGCTTGATTTACAGGTACACTGTTGGCAAAATTACGCCAGTTCCTCTACGTGAAGTGAGACATTCTGATTTTGGACCACGAGCAAGACTAAGGATGTATTTCTCTAGGAAAGGCTCACAACTGACACCTTCACACTCTTCGGTCGATTTCTATTGGAAAGACTATTGTCCTATGGTCTTCAGGTATTTGTTAGCTGGCTTTACGTTTTATTTTCTTTACTTTGTGCTTGGAGGAAATATGGCCATGCTCTACAAGCAGTTATGCACAATATACTATACCTAGACCAACAGTAAAAGTGAGTGTATGATACAGACCTTGTAAAGGCATATTAGGATTGCATCTTTTTTTAAATGTTAGTGGTAGTTTCACCAATCATCTACTACTTTGGATAACCTACAACATAATACATTACCACTTAGGATTGCATGCAACACACTATCTAGTAGTACATAATACAAGCCGAAGCCACTCTATTGAAAGTCTTGGAACAAGTAAATACCAGTTAGGTCATGTGTCATTTTATAAACATTGAATCCTTTGCTATTTTTTACAGGACTGAGTTCAAGACTCCCAAGTATGAAAGGAAAATAGAACACAATAGTTTAGAATTTTATTGCCTTAATAGTTATGACAGATATGTTATATAAACTCAAGCATCCACTATCAATTTAATTCTAATGATCAACTCTTATCAATAAATGATGTTCAAAAGTATATTCGCTTGGTTAATGAGATCTATGTAATGAACTCCTCCCCTGTTCAGGGTGCCTTGTAGTTTAAAAAAAAAACAAGGGTAGTGTCACAGCTTTTTGTTTGATGAATGTGTTGGGACTTATTATCTAATTAACTATAGTCTATGTCACATTGATGTTTTAGTAGTCATAATCATGTTGATGGTTTTTTATCAGGAATTTGAGAGAGTTATTCAAGTTAGATGCTGCAGATTATATGATGTTTTAGTAGTCGTAATCATGTTGATGGTTTTTTATCAGGAATTTGAGGGAGTTATTCAAGTTAGATGCTGCAGATTATATGATGTCGATATGTGGGGATGATGGTTTAAGAGAGCTCTCTTCTCCGGGAAAAAGTGGCAGCATTTTCTATCTATCTCATGATGAAAGATTTGTGATCAAAACCTTAAGGACATCTGAGCTTCAGGTTTGAATCTACTGAAACATGTGTGTGGCCCTTATGAAGTTATATACCGTGTTTTTACATTATTCAGTGATTGTGTA
>JARYGA010042346.1:0-45418 GCA_030545235.1 Helianthus tuberosus
GTGTTCATTTTCCACGCATTCACTTATGAAATGGTAGCATGTGCATACGCGATTTAGCGATTTTTATTGACGAAATTTAGCATTTTTTTATATAAAAAAAATTTAACAAAAAGTACAGTTGCACATGTGCATCGATGTTGTTGTTCAATTTCTTTAGTGATGAAATTTAGCAATTTTTAATAAAAATATAAAAAAAAACTTTTTTAGCATTTAGTTGTGGGGTTTAGCTTTATGGCTATTATGGTATATCAGTGTTACTATTTAACATAGATCGATTGTTGTGATAATTAAAGTTAGTTATCTGAACCGGCATATGGTAATAAAAATTCGTTTATGTAAAGTTCCTTTACTAATTAACATAGGTCATTAGTTATATAATGTTATTTAAAGATTATATAATTATATTGTTTATATTATACAAACTCGTGTAATACACGAGTCTTTAAGCTAGTAAACTTAATAAGTTTAAACTTTATGTGACACCCGGCTTTTCAGGCCGTACCGTACAATTGTAACACGTGTTGTGAATAGATAAAAAGGCTGTATTTGACTTATTATGATGTTTATATATGATATTTAATGAGTTGGTAAATCCAAACATTGGTAAAAATTATGTTGGCAACGATAACATAAACGCTTATCGCGTAACGATTAAAATACGAAACGAATGTCGGTGACCACCCGATCAGTGTTAAAATCCTAAAGATAGTCCGTTATGATTAGAATAGTAATTTTAATCGTAATCGTGAGGAAAAATAAATTAAAACGCTAAGAAACTCTATTTTTCGAGTTTGAGTGTGTACCGCGCGATACTACGCGTATTAGACAAAATACTGTCAACGCAGCCAGTCAAGACAACTGGTAATTATTTCAGTAATAATTTTGTGTGATTATTTTTATAGAAAGATAAAAATAATTTAAAACGCACTAAAACGGGATTAAAACACTAAATAAAAAACCCGATATCCAGTAAAATACCAGTTTTTACACTAATTAATACATATATAAGTGTTTGTATATGTGGTGTGTGTGAGAAGAGAAAGAGGTGGTGGCTTGGGGAGGTGCCCACCTTTCTTGAAAATGTAATTTTATGCCAAGTGTAATGATATGTCTGTTATGGGTGGTTTTCTTCTCATATATCCTAGATAATATTCTAACTGTGTTATTTTTAATTGTGATCAGGATACCAGATCAGGATATTGGTAACATCCTGATTCAGTATCCTGATAATAACTAATTAGTTCACGTGCAGATTAACAAGGCAAGCTTATAACATTCAAGTGGACCTGTTCTCCCAAACACTCGGACTAATCAGTTGAAAAGGGGACGTTGAAGCCGGAAGAAGTGGTCTACAACGTTCACAAAGGGAATATTCGCCATATCCCGGTTATATAGGCTAGTTTGTTATTTCCTTTGCTATATATAGGATTGATCAGATCAGATAGAACACACACAATTTTTACACACTCTTGCTCCCTACTAGCTGCAATCACCCACAAACACTTACACTTGTACTCGAATCTCATTGTAACACTTAGTTGATCCACATCATATCCTGCACTGTATCCTGATATTTGAAGTAATAAGAAGAACAAGGTAGCTACGATTGTCAGCTCCTGAGGTTTTGTGACAGCGATCTAGATTGATCAAGGGCTTTCCTCGTACATCTCGTGTCACCCTTTACCTTTTTTGCTCATTGTTTGATTGTAGATACAGCTCGATATCCTGAGCTGTATCCTGAAAACTGTTTTTTATTAACAACTTGATCAGCATATTTTCCACGAATGCTTCTAGCACACTACCTCACTTAACTAATTTGATCACTTAATTACTTAGGTAATTTTTGACCAAAACAATTTGGCGCCATCTATGGGACAAGTGGTGCTATTTCTACTAAAAGTTTTCGTAAAATCATTACTTGGTTTTCTGTTTTCAAAACTTTTTGCTACACTATTTTCAATGGCCTCATAATCAAACATGAACTCTTATACCGTGTCTGCTACAACTTCTGCAACAATTGGTTTGGTGCTTCCACCACCTCCAAGGACGCAAGCTTCTTCACAGCCTCAAGCTCCTCCAAGGAGTACCGAAGCCTACATATCTCGAGATGTTGTTCCTAATAACCAAGGATCTGATGTTTCAGGGAGAATTCCTATTATGGCTTCTAATGATGAAATTCTAACTTTGTTTGGTAGTATACAGGATTAGATGAAGCAACAGTAGGAGACCAACCAAATGCTATTAAGGGAAATACAACTCTTGAAATCTAGCTCAAGCAGATCTGTTGAAGAAACTGTCACTCCCTTGCAGCCCAGAGCATTGAACTTCAGCTCGGCAGTGTATACTAAGGATAACCAGGGAAATATTGTACCTAGACATTCCTAGAGTCATACACCTGAGATACCCTCATCAGTCAGGGTATCAACTGTGAGAAGCTCAGGATATGCTTCAGGATATGGCCAGAATCCTCAGGCTGGTAATGTGTCTAATAATATTAATACTCTTGCTACTAATGGTATTGGATCTTTACAGGATGCAGGTATGACATCAGCACTCTCTAGGGAGCTTCAGAAGTTGAAGGAGATGATATCCAGTGTACCTGGGGTGGTCCAGCCAATTCCAGAAGTATCTCAGGATAGCCACAGGATATCCCGGTTTGCATATCCCATATGTGATGCTGAGAGCCCGAAAAGATTTCAGACCCCTAACATGAAGCTCTATGACGGAACTAGGGATCCTGAAGAACATACCGCTCAGTATAGGGAAAGAATGGATATCAACCCTATCCCTCCAGAACAAGGAAGCATGCCTCTGCAAGGGCTTTGGCTCTACTCTAACAGGATCAGCCTTGAAATGGCTCCTAAACGTACCAGCTCATTCAATCACATCATTTGCTCATTTGGTTAGTGTTATGGCTCATTTTCTAAGCATACATATCTTGAACTATATCCTACTTTTAATTGTTTATCTGTGATCAGGATACTGGACGGGGATATTGCTAACATCCTGGGTGATATCCTGAGGTATATCGAATTAATCACGTGCAGGTTAAAGACTGGGACTTGCCAACGGTCAAATGGACTCCATCTCCTCAAGACTCGAGCGTATTTGTTAAAGGAGAGACGTTGAACCCGAAAGACCAGGTCTACAACGTTCGACTAAGGAATATTCGTTGGATCCCGGTTATGTTGGATAGTTAGTTACATTTGTTTTACTATAAATAGATGGGGGCGGATCAGATTAAGGCACAACGCAACTTTCACACACTCTCAAACACTTCTGCTTTCTAGATTTCAACAATCACTACACACAAACACTTGTAATCGAATTACATTGTAACACCTAGTTGATCCGCACCACATCCTGCACTGTATCCTGATATTTGAATCAATAGAAGAACAAGACAGCTGCGATTGTCAGCTCCCGAAGTTTTATGCCGACGATCTAGATTGATCAAGGGCTTTCCTCGTACATGACGTGTCAACCTTTACATTTTTGCTCATTGTTTGATTGTAGATACAGCTCGATATCCTGAGCCGTATCCTGAAACTGTTTTCATAACTAATTTGGTTAACACATTTTTCACACATAATATTAGCACACTACCTCACTTAACTAATTTGATCACTAAATTGCTTAGGTAATTTTTGACCAAAACAATTTGGCGTCCACCATGGGGCAAGTGGTGCTACTTTTACTAAAAATCTTTGTGAAATCGTTGATCGGTTTTCTATTTTCAAAACTTTTTGCCACAGTGTTTACAATGGCCTCAAGATCAAACATGAGCTCCTCCACTATGTCTGCTGCAACCTCTGCTACTACTGGTTCGGTGCTTCCACCACCTCCTCCAAGGATGCCATTTTCTTCACAACCTCAAGATGTTATCCCTACTCGGAGTGTTCAGGGATCTGCTCCCGTTTTAGCCTCTAATGATGAAATTCTAACTTTATTTGGAAGTGTGAAGGAACAAATGAGGCAGCAACAGGAAACTAACCAAATGCTGTTAAGAGAAATACAACTCTTAAAAGCTAGCTCGAGTAGACCTGCTGAAGAAACTGTCACTCCCATACAGCCCTGGGCTTTGAACTTCAGTTCCGCAGTTTACACTGAGGATAACAGGGGGAATATCGTCCCAAGCCATTCTCAGAATCATACCCCTGAGATACCCTCCTCGGTCAGGATGTCGACTGTGAGGAGTTCAGGATATGCTTCAGGATATGGCCAAAATCCTCAGACCGGTAATGTGTCAAATAATAATATTCTTGCTACTAACAACAATGGCTCTTTGCAGGATGCAGGTATGACGTCAATATTTACCAGGGAGCTCCAGAAATTGAAGTACATGATATCCAGTGTACCTGGAGTGGTCCAGCCAATTCCGGAAGTATCCCAAGACAGCCACAGGATATCCTGCTTTGCATATCCTATATGTGATGCTGAAATCCCAAAAAGATTTCAGACTCCCAACATGAAGCTGTATGATGGGACTACGGATCCTGAAGAGCATATTGCCCAGTATAGGGAAAGAATGGAGATTAACCCTATCCCTCCGGAGCTCAAGGAAGCATGCTTGTGCAAGGGTTTTGGGTCTACCCTCACAGGATCAGCCTTAAAATGGCTATTAAATGTCCCTCCTCACTCAATTACTTCGTTTGCTCATTTGGTTAATTTATTTAATAGTCAGTTTTCTTGCAGCCGGAGTTTTGAGAACCTAACCAGTGATCTTTACAGGATAACTAAAGGGCCTCAGGAATCCTTGAGGGATTATGTGAACAAATTCAGTCGAGAATCCTTGGATATCCCACATCTTGATGTTGCAACAGCTGTGCAAGCTTTTAAGATGGGGTTGCAAAAGGATTCTCAGTTTTATCAGGATCTTGTAATGAATCCCTGCAGGAATCTCGACGAAGCTCGTAACAGGGCTTTGAGATATATCCGTTTGGAAGATGACAAGAAGATGCAGGAGAGGATGAATTCTACCTCAACCTATGAATTAACTAACAGGAAATCAGAATCCTCATATAAGCCATATCGCTCCAAGCCATATGGCAGAAATGATAACAAGAAAGTGAATGCTGTTGAAGATGAGGATCCTGAAGAATATCCTGACTTATCTGAATACTGCTTTTCTGTTAATATACCTGAGTTAATGTATGCTATGCAGGGTTTAGGGGACAAAGCTAGGTGGCCTCGAAAGAACCAGCAGAAAGCTGATTGGAAGGATAAATCTAAATGGTGTGCCTTCCATGAAGACTTCAGACATATGACCGAGGATTGCATTGCTTTAAGGAAAGAGATAAGTTACCTGTTAAGCAAGGGGTATCTGAAGGACTTGCTGGGAAGAAAGAAGAATAAAGGGCAGGATCCCGAGAAGGATGAGCAGCATCACCCCCAGCAGATGCCAAGATAATTAACTTTATTTCAGGAGGATCCGACATTTGTGGGACTTCGTATTCGGCGGCTAAGAGACATGCAAAGGAAGCTAAGAGTGAAAGGGGAGACAAACCAGTCAGGATGACTACCCTCACAGCTGATAAAGTGATCAGTTTCGATAGTGATGACAGGGATACTGTTCAGGATCCTCACCATGATGCTTTGGTAATAACATTATATGTGGCTAACCATTTTGTACGCAGGATACTGGTAGACAACGGTAGTTCTGTCAATATAATTCAGCTGGAAACATTGAAGAGGATGAATGTATCTCCGATGGACATTACTTCGAAGTCCACTGTGCTCATTGGTTTCAGTGGAGAAGCTAGAAATACTGTAGGAGAGATAAAGTTACCAGTATACGTTGAAGGGGTCAACTCGATACAACGCTTCTGTGTGATGGACTCCTTATCTTGCTATAACATCATACTGGGAAGACCATGGATTCACGATATGAAGGCTGTGCCATCAACATATCACCAATGCATCAAGATCCCTACCCCTTGGGGAGTTGTCAAGGTTGAAAGTGATCAGCAGGAGGCGAAAGAATGCTACTCATCCTCAATGAAATCCTCAACCAAGCCTAATCAAGCATAGCAATTAAAGATGTGGGCCCGGGATACCTTGGAAGCTTCGGAGCAGGATGTGAAGAAAATTATCCTGGATCGGGATAATCCTGATATCTCGGTGCTCGTAGGAACCAATATCCCTCAGGATATTGAAGAGCAGTTAACTAACTTTTTGAAATGCAGGATGTCGACGTTTGCATGGAAGCATGAGGATATGACAGGTATATCCAAAGACGTTATCACTCACAAACTTGGAATTAACAGATCATTCAAGCCTGTTCAGCAAAAAAGAAGGAAATTTGCTCCTGAGCGGAATACGATTATCCAAGAGGAAGTTGAAAGACTATTGAAGTCCAGGATGATCAGAGAAGTCAAGTTCCCAAGGTGGTTGGCAAATGTGGTCGTAGTGCAGAAGAAAAATGGGAAATGGAGAGTCTGTGTAGATTACACAGACTTGAATAAGGCTTGTCCTAAAGATCCGTTCCCCCTTCCTCATATCGATGCAATGGTGGATGCTACTGCTGGGCATGAAATGTTAACGTTCATGGACGCATCCTCAGGATTTCTGCAGATTCAAATGGAGCCTTCGGATCAGGAGGATACTGCTTTCATGACACCAACAGGTATATATTGCTATACTGCTATGCCTTTCGGTTTGAAAAATGCAGGTGCAACATACCAGAGATTAGTGAACATGATGTTCAAAGATAAGCTGGGGGACACCATGGAGGTATATATTGACGATATGGTGGTGAAATCTAAAAAGGCTGAGGATCACCTCTAGGATATCAAGGGAGCATTTGATATCCTGGATCAGTATAACATGAAGCTGAATCCTGCTAAGTGCCATTTCAGAGTGGGGGCAGGAAAGTTTCTTGGATATATGGTGACGAAAAGGGGGATAGAGGCAAGCCCGGAGCAGATTAAAGCTATCCTGGATATAAAATCACCCTCGAATATGAAGGATGTTCAACGGTTAACAGGACGAGTAGCAGCATTGAACAGATTTATTTCGAGATCCTCGGAAAAATGCAAGGAATTCTATGATATCCTCAAGAAGAATAAGAAGTTCGAATGGGGAGCAAAGCATGAAGCTGCCTTGCAGGATTTGAAGTGATATCTCTCAACTGCACCTCTATTGATGAAGCCAGAGAATGGTGAACCACTATCCCTATACCTCGTTGTATCAGGGAATGCTGTAAGTGCTGTTCTTATTAAGGATCATGAAGGTCAGCAGTATCCTGTTTATTATGTTAGTAAAAGTTTGTTGGATGCTGAAACTAGATATTCTCATTTAGAAAAATTGATACTGGCATTAGTTATGGCATCAATGAAGCTTAGACATTACTTTGAGACACATAGAATTCATGTTAAAACAAATTATCCTGTCAAAAATGTGCTTAGGAAACCAGAGATGTCAGGCAGGATGGCCAAGTGGTCAGTAAAGTTAAGTGCTTATGATTTAGTATATGAACCTAGAAATGCCATAAAGTCTCAGGCTTTAGCTGACTTTGTGGCTGATTTCAATAGTGACATTCAGGATGAGGTAGACCTAGAAGTTCAACAGTTAAGAGAATCCTCAGGATTCTGGACATTATATACTGATGGTGCATCTAATGTAAGAGGAGTAGGATTGGGAATACTACTAAAATCGCCACAGGGGGACATATTACCCCAGGCTATTAGGTGTGAATTTCCAGCTACTAATAATGAGGCAGAATATGAGGCTTTAATTGCAGGATTAGAGTTGGCTAAGAATATGAATATCAAGAATTTGCAAGTATATGTTGACTCCTTGTTAATTACTAACCATTTTAATAGATCCTATGCAGTCAAGGGTGAGAAATTAATCGAATACCTCGATTTTTTACACTTGAACAGGTACCAAGGGAGGATAATGCTGAAGCAGATGCCTTAGCAAATCTGGGATCATCGATCAGGATAATAGAAGGGACCCAAATACCGATATTACATATCTTGTATCCTGCAACGAATCCTCAGGGTAAAGAAGTAGCGGGTATTCAGGATCCTGGAGCAGAATATACGGAAAATGATCCTAGATCTTGGACGGCTCCAATTATAAAATATCTCAAGGAAGGAGATATCCCCGGAGATGAAAATCCTAAGGCATTTAGGATGAAGGTATCACGATTCACTATCATAAATAATGTTTTATACAAGAAATCTCTTGCGGGACCGTATTTGAGATGCTTGGAGGATCCTGAAGCCAAAGAAGTACTTCAGGATATACATGAAGGAGATTGTGGTAACCATACTGGGGGCAGGTCATTATTCTCAAAAGTATTAAGGACAGGATATTATTGGCCGACAATGAGGAGAGATGCCACAGAATATGTTCGAAGATGTGATGCATGTTAAAGACATAGTAACATACTGCATCAGCCTGCTGAACCATTATATCCTATTGTTTCCCCTTGGCCATTTATGAAGTGGGGTATGGATATAGTGGGAAAGCTTCCAAAGGCTCCAGCAGGGAAGGTTTTTATGTTGGAAATGACAGATTATTTCTCCAAATGGGTTGAAGCCGAGGCATTTGTCCAAGTCAGGGATCAAGAAGTAGTATCCTTCATAAAGAGAAATATCCTGACCAGATTCGGAGTACCAGCCGAGATAATCTGTGACAATGGTTCTCAGTTTATAAGCAAGAGAACTACTGACTTTTGCAAGAATTGGGGAATCAAAATGATAACATCTACTCCGGTACATCCTCAAGCGAATGGACAAGCAGAATCCTCAAACAAGATAATTGTCAATAACTTAAAGAAGAGACTTGGAGCCAAAAAAGGAAGATGGGCAGAAGAATTACCCTTTGTTTTGTGGGCTGATAGGACAACGGTAAAGAATGCAACATGCCAAACCCCATTTTCCTTAGTATTTGGAGCAGAAGCAGTGATCCCGACAGAAATGGTGGTACCTACAGCAAGATCCAACCTCTGGGATCCTGAAAAGAATCCTGAAGTCCTATTCCAGGAGTTGGATACTATTGATGAGACAAGAGATGCAGCAAGGCTGAGGATGGTAGCATATCAACAAAGAATATCCAGAGCATATAACAAGAATATAAGGACCAGAAGATTTAAGGTTGGAGATTGGGTGTTAAGAAAGGCTTTCAGAATACTACTAATCCTGCCGATGGCAAGCTAGCTCCAAAATGGGAAGGACCATATGAAGTTGAATCAGAAGCAGGGAAAGGAGCATATAGACTCAAGAATATGGAAGGGGATATGCTACCGAGATCTTGGAATGCTATACACCTTAAGCTTTATTTCAAGTGAGCTTAGAATTTAATTTCTAACTCAGGATGGTATGAATTCTATCTTTTTTAAATATGTTTGGTTTAATTTATTCTTTGAAACCCAATACTAACTTAAGCATTGGAGGGGTGTTAGCCAAGCTAACACCCACCTTAGTTTAAGGATGTTTTGCAGTATATGCTTCGGGATATAGCTCCAGGATGCTCACTCAGGATACTTCAGAAGATTAGAGGATTGGCCCCCTCTCTCACGTACAAGGGATCCTGATCCCTTCACAGGTTTAAAGGTATTCTCCTTTCTTTCGAGTTGGGTTTAAACACTCCGCCTGGAGCGCAAGTTATTCGGGAATAGTTCAAGGTGGCGGGACCAGTCCATGTAAAAGTGGCTGACAATTTCGTTACTGTTGGCTATATCCTGAATCCTAAAGGTATATGAGGATTGATCACCCTCTCTCACGAAAGGGTATTTTCATACTCTCTAAGGTTTAAAGGTTCTCACCTTTCTAAGTCTTGGAGTTTATACACTCTCGCCTGTAGCGCACGAAAATTTGGGATTTCCCCCAGAATTCAAGGGATTTATTTCCAGTACATTCTTGGGTTTTACCCCTGTAACAAGAAAAGTTGTCTATACAACGGGGATTGATATCCAGAAGATTTCTAAGTATTTGAAGACATTGTACACAGGGGACATTCCTACCAAGGCAATGATGTAAAGCTCAAAGAATAAAGCTTGGAACTAATGCCCTAAATGTCTCAGTCAGGGGACATTTTCATTAGAAAAGTTGCAAAGGGAATGAGGTTTAATAATAGGGTTGTACCCTATCCCTGGTATGATCTTTCCTTTGTAAAACATCGTTTAAGTTTTTGATAACACTATGTTTGGAAAAAGGTTAAATATCCTGATATATTCTCAAAGTATATTTTCGAAATACTTCTTAGAATATTTGATTAAAATATTTGAAACTAATACTAGTTTGAAACTTTGATCATTTAGGTATTATCAAAACAGGTTTTGGAAAAGTGAACTGTTTTTCACTCTTTAAAAAGCTTTCTACAAAGTTGAACGAATGTTTAGAAGTCCTATCTAATAAAAGTTTTTATAATATATCACTGAGCATATTGATCAGGATATTTTCATAAGATAATAATACAAAATTTTTACAAAGCTAAGAGTTACATTAAGTAATGCAAGGCAACAACAAATAAGTCACGAGATAGTTATATTATTAACAAGTCAAAAGTTGTGCTTTTGGTTTCACCTTAAACCAAGGCCCATCCGCCAAAAGCACGATTAGTTTTTACCATACGTACGTAACGGTTGAAGGTTTTATCTCAAAACGAAACCTGTCCACCTTCAACCGCTACGAAATTCAAAACAGATTATACTAACTGATGACCAAGGGCTTCATCCTAAACCCTAGGACCCATCCACCTTTGGTCATCGTATTGTTCTAATGCAGGAAATATAAATTGTTCAAAGACAGGAAATGTAAATTGTTTTTCACAACCACAACGATGAAATTTAAAAAAGTGGGCTCCGACCTTGGCACGTATATCCATCATCGCCCACTTCGCCGCTTAAGAAGCGGCGCCTTCCTGATCAGCAACTTCTTTCCCAGCATTCGCACCAGCATCAGCTTCAGGATTCTTCTCGGCATCATCACCAGTATTGGTCACTTCCTCTGCCGCCTTAGAAGGCTCTTCACCAGCATGCTTTGCAGGATGAGCAATGGGATGACCTCCGAGATCCTGTAGTTTTCCTTCCCAAGCCTTTACGTTCCAGGAGGGGCATTCAAAGCCCAAATCCCTGGCCTCATAAGCCATCCTTATCCTGGCTTGGAGAAGAGAGATGACCACGGATGCTTTGAGACTGTCCCGATATGAACTCATATCCTGCTGGTATTGGAGAAGGGCGGCATCTAGATTGGCTTGGGCATCCTCATAATGCTGGGACTTGGCAGCTGCAATTGTTCCTTGATCAGCTATGGTGACTTCAGCTTTTTCGAGTTTAATCTGCAGCATCTTACTATGCCCACAGGCGTCTTCATACAAATGATATTGGAAGGGAATTTTTACCTGCTTGAGGAATGAAGTAGCTTCACTAAACCCATGATTCTCGAGAGAGAATGTCTCAGAGGCGGCTGGAGAATCCATTTCTTTCCTCTTCCGGGAACTAGAGGCCCGGGTCCTGGATGCTGGAGGGGCTTTAGAAGCAGTAGTAGTCTTTGAAGTGATGGACTTCGGTGTGGCAGATGGCTTCTGCTTAGGTTCTTGTTTGGCAGGCACAAGGCTGGAGTAACTGTCCAACTCGTCAAGTTGGAAGCCTTCGAGGTTAATAACTGGCACTGCCCATGGGAAGATGTTTTAAGCTTATTATATCTCTAAAAATGATAATCAATTTAATATAAAAATAATTCCTGAAATTATGCTTACCAGACATGTTGGAACTTGATCTTTGACTTGAGCTTGTGAGTAACAGGTTAAAGGTTCTTTCACCCTCTGGAAGCTTGTAGATCTCTTTTATTCTCCCTTCCGATTCAGCACTAGGAGGAGCTAGTTCTTTAAAGTTTGCTGCAAGAAAAGAAATAAACATATCAGGGTGTTGGTTCAGGATGAAAGTTCGGGATATGATTAGGGATACTCCTAAAAACCCTAACTCCTACCGGAAGTCAACCATCTTTTAGGGAGGTCAAAACCCTTATCAATGGAGTCTCTTTTCACAAAAAAGAATTTTCTTGTCCACTTATCCTCGTTCTTGGTAGCCTTGAGGATGAGAGGGTCTTTGGAAATAGAGAATAGAAGGAATCGGCTGGAACCATGAGATCTTAAACGATAAGCCATCGGCAAATCCTCAATGCACAGGTCGGGCATATGGCGAGCCTTAATTCCTTCCAAGGTGAGTAATATGCGCCAAACCATGGGCATGATTTGGGCAAAGCTAAGACCCGTAAGTTCGAAGAAACGAGAAATAAAAGGTGAAAACGGGTATTGAAGTCCTATGGAGAAAGGATAGGCAAAAAAACAGACCCATTCGTCGGAACAAAAGTCCGATTGGACCTCTCGGTCGAATGGACGGAAGATTGTCCCGGCGGGAAAGTCACCGGAAGCTCGTAGGGCCGCGATATCGGAATTGTCGAAAGAACACATCTCTTTTGAAGGTTTTTGAAGCAAATTCTGTTTGTGAAAGGTGGAAACAGAGTCCGCCATTTGCGATCTGGTACGGGTCGCCATGGAAGATCACAATCGGAGAAAAGGAGATATAAACAAGGAAAATAGAAATGATAGATAGAAAAGTACCTGATATTCGGTTGAGGATAAGGATAACCATAATGAGGAGTCCCTCGGTTTATATAGGCTGAATGTAGGGGGTAAAGAGTAAATAACGCTTTGGAAGTTGCACCACTGTCATTTCAAGGGTCTAGTCGTATTGATTGCCTTAAGTTATGAGATAAGACTTTTAAAATATATCCGTTGGATTGGTATACCAACCGATATATTTGGGGACAATTGTTATGGCTCATTTTCTAAGCATACATATCTTAAACTATATCCTGCTTTTAATTGTCTATCTATGATCAGGATACTGGACGGGGATATTGCTAACATCCTGGGTGATATCCTGAGGTATATTGAATTAATCACGTGCAGGTTAAAGACTGGGACTTTCCAACGGTCAAATGGACTCCATCTCCTCAAGACTCGGGCATATTTGTTAAAGGAGAGACGTTGAACCCGAAAGACCAGGTCTACAACGTTCGACTAAGGAATATTCGTTGGATCCCGGTTATGTAGGATAGTTAGTTACATTTGTTTTACTATAAATAGATGGGGGCGGATCAGATTAAGGCACAACGCAACTTTCACACACTCTCAAACACTTCTGCTTTCTAGCTTTCAACAATCACTACACACAAACACTTGTAATCGAATTACATTGTAACACCTAGTTGATCCGCACCACATCCTGCACTGTATCCTGATATTTGAAGCAATAGAAGAACAAGGCAGCTGCGATTGTCAGCTCCCGAGGTTTTATGCCGGCGATCTAGATTGATCAAGGGCTTTCCTCGTACATCACGTGTCAACCTTTACATTTTTGCTCATTGTTTGATTGTAGATACAGCTCGATATCCTGAGCCGTATCCTGAAACTGTTTTCATAACTAATTTGGTTAACACATTTTTCACACATAATATTAGCACACTACCTCACTTAACTAATTTGATCACTAAATTGCTTCGGTAATTTTTGACCAAAACAGTTAGTTTGTTTAAAAGTCAATTTTCTTGCAGTAGGAGTTTTGAAAAACTAACCAGTGATCTCTACAGGATAACTCAAGGCCCTCAAGATTCTTTAAGGGATTACGTCAACAAACTCAACAGGGAATCCTTGGACATCCCACACCTTGACGTTGCCACAGCCGTGCAGCCTTTCAAGATGGGACTCCAAAAGGATTCCCAATTTTATCAGGATCTTATAATGAACCCTTGCAGGAACCTGGATGAGGCTTGGAACATGGCTCTAAGATATATCATACTTGAGGACGACAAGAAGATGCAAGAGAGGATGAATTCATCCTCAACATACGAATCAACTAACAGGAAATTAGAATCCTCGTAGAAGCCATATCACTCTAAGCCATATGGCAGGAATGACAGCAAGAAGGTGAATGTTGTTGAAGACGAGGATCCTGACGAGTATCCTGAATTATCATAATATTGTTTCTCTGTTAATATACCTGAACTAATGTATGCTTTGCAAGGTCTGGGAGATAAAGCAAGGTGGACCAGGAAAAACCAACAAAAGACCGACTGGAAAGATAAATCCAAGTGGTGTGCTTTCCATGAGGATTTTGGCCATGTGATGGAAGATTGCATAGCACTAAGGAAGGAAATAAGCTATCTGCTGAGCAAAGGATACCTGAAGGTTCTTCTGGGCAAAAAAAAAGAATAAGGGTCAGGATACCGAGAAGGATCCTGAATGAGCAGCATCACCTCCTGCCGATGCCAAGATAATTAACTTTATTTCAGGAGGATCCGACATTTGTGGAACCTCTTACTCTGCAGTAAAAAGACATGCAAAATAAGCCAAGGCGGAAAGGGGGGACAAGCCGACCAGGATGACAACTCTCACAACCTACAAAGTGATCACATTTGATAGCAATGACCGGGATAGTGTTCACGATCCTCGCCACGATGGTTTAGTAATCACTCTGTATGTTTCTAATCATTTTATACACAGGATACTGGTGGATAACGAAAATTCAGTCAACATCATCCAGCTGGAAACCCTGAAGAGAATGAACATCCCTCAGAAGGAGATCACATCAAAATCCACTATACTCGTAGGGTTCAGTGGAGAGGCCAAGAATACGTTGGGAGAAATAAAGTTGCCAGTATATGTCGAGGGAGTCAACTCAAAGCAACGTTTCTGTGTCATGGACTCTTTATCCTGCTACAATATCATATTGGGCAGACCATGGATCCATGAAATGAAAGTTGTGCCGTCGACCCACCATCAGTGCATCAAAATCCCTACCCCTTGGGGAGTTGTCAAAGTGGGAAGCGATCAACAGGAGGCAAAAAATGTTATTCATCCTCAATGAAAGCCTCAACGAAGCCCAAAGCAGGATAGTGATGGAGAGTGTGAAACACGGATGTTCAAGTGATTATTTGACGTGGTTTAGCTTGTTTTATATGATTATATGTTTAGAACTGTTTTATTGCGAGTGCTTGCATGTTTGCAGGTAAAATGCGCGAATGTGATGAAGTTACGGAGTTTAGAGAGGAAGCGAATCATGTGAGATCGATTTGGCAGCCGTTATATATACAGACTTCGAAATTGGGGGTGGTGTGTGCACATGGATGCTATTAATTCTAATCACATCATTCACCATATTCATCATCATGCGACATCATCATCATGTGAAGACGTCAATATCACAGTCATTTAACTCTTGAAGAACATCATCATTCCTCCTAGCTAGTCAAGTGAATATTTGTGAGGACATTGGCAGCATGTGGAATAATTGGACAAGTAAGGTTTGGAAAACTTTAAATTGGTGGCTGGTGGATTTTTAGGAACATTTGGGTGGAGGTCATGATTGTTTTATAATGAACAACATCATCATTCATCATAACGTGGAAGTATTATAAATTTGGAATGGTAATATCAATTATCACATGTTAGTTGACTTTGAGGGGGTTGTATGCAAGATACAAAAGAAACAGCAAGGGTCACGGATGATGGCAGCAACATAATAGACTTTTGGGCCTTGAATTCATCATTAGCAACATCCACGAAATATTGGGCCAACATCACGAATTATTGGAGCAGCCACAAGACACTTCAACATCACGATTTCTTGGGCAGCCATAATATACGTTATTGGACTCTAAATTCAGCCCAGCAACACCTCTCATCTATTCCGTAACTGGGGAACTCTCAAGGGGGGCGACTTCTGATCATCATCGATGGATATCATCATCATTCCTCACCACTTACCGAAACCAATCATGTCTTCAATCTCATCTCAAGCTTTTGATCGAACGAGTATCATGAGCGGCTAAATCTCTCGTGGACACTTCGGGTGAATGATTCTTGTTAAACACTTTTAATTCTAGTTTCTGTTTTGTATTGAGATTTGGATTTGTAGTCGGGTGACAGCCGACTATTTGCGTGATTATATAATTTGCGTGACAGACAAATCCTGAGTGACAGTCAGAGTTATAATCATGTTTTGAATCCAATTATGCTTTTGTTGATTGAATGATTCCTATGAATGTTTGTTTTAATATTTCTCTGATCAATTAATATTAAGATTTTGAACTGCATAGGTAATTGGTAGATGTGACAGATTTACTATTCAATCAATAGCATCCAAAAAAATCAGAACTAGGTTATTAGTAATTACAGAATCTGAATCCCGGAGTGACCACGTTTTCTTATCATTGTTTATTACAACTCAATTTTTTTCTTATTTGCAACTTGTTTCATGTGTTTTTAATTCCATATCAGTTTCATAATCAGCAGCTAGTTTAGTAAAATTTACAAACAAAACGTGTAACACTAACCACATGCTCCTCGTGGATTCGACACCCGACTTACCCTGTCTATAGGTAAAGTTAGGTTATTACATTTTGAGTGGCCCACGACAGCCATATCAAAATGGCGCCGTTGCCGGGGAGCTAGTGCGCTTAGTGTTATATCGTTTATTTGATTTTTTTTTATTTTTTTTTTCAGTACTACTTTTAGTTTGTTACTTGTGCAGCAACTATGGAATGGGATTATGATGTTGAACCATGCTCATGTTGCGGGAGTCACAATCACTGGGCTCAAGATTATCCACGTTCTTACCACCCGGATCATGGCTCCAGAGGATATCAAAATTACAATCAATCCGATAAAGGCGGTAACGAGCAGAATCGAAACGCAATTGAGGAAGATAAGATTTTAGAGTTATTCAAAACCCTCCTCAAGCATGTAGAGGAACTCACCCAGTCTCTCAAGGAACAGCAAAATATTAATGAATCACTTAACCAGCGAATTGAACAACTAACTAATCAGTTTGACAATTTTGCAGAAAGAAAAGCTACAGTTAGCCTGGTTGAGGATGCTGGATCAGAGACAGATAGAGATCCAGGGGAACCACTCATCCCAATTCAACTTGGGGATCTCAAGACAGACGCTTCATTGAATTTTGGAGTTAGTATGAGTGTTCTTCCTGGGTATACTTATGACAGGTATGATTTGGGCCCATTGCAACAGGTTAATGATCCTATGGTTTTAGCTGAATACTCACGAGGAAGGCCCCGATGGATTTTGAAGGGATTGACTGTAAAGGTAGGCGACTTTTATTATCCTGAAGATTTTGTTGTCTTAGATCCATATACAGAGAAGGAACAACTGAGGGTGATACTTGGCAGACCATTCTTGGCCACTGCAGATGCTCAGATCTGTTGCTGGAAAGGTACAGTTGATATGACATACGGGAGCCGTAAGCTTTCTATTGACTTCCTTTCACATTCTTTTGATTATTCATTTATAAATACTTGTTCATGGGATTTTGTTACTAACACGAGTTATTCTCGAGTGTGTGACGATGGCCCGAAAGAGAGTGTTGCTATGGTTGACAGGTCTAAAGATGACAAGATCGTGAAGGATAAAGAGGCCAAGTCACCTTGGTGGCTCAAATTGAGAATTAAAAAGCAATTAGCCAAGCGAAAAAAGAAGCCACCAAAGGAAGCAACCAAATCCAAGAAGAATCCCATAGAGACACGTACGGGCGAGTTATTATATTCTTTCGATGATGCAGATCCAGATAACCCGGATCATTGGGATGCCATAAGAGATGATGGATGGATGTGGGATGATAACCATGTGTTTCATACACAGGGGATACTATATGAACCACCATGAGCTTAACCAGATACGGTCTGGCTGAAGACTATAAACTTAGCGCTCTCGGGAGGCAGCCCGAGGATGTAGAGTAGTGTGTTTTTGTTTTGTTTTTGCGTGATTATTTTTTGCAGGTTATCAGGTTATTAATCTCTATGGATGCAATGGTCCAAGTGTGGGGATGTTTGGTGAAGTCCCAACACGTTCTAGTTGCAGTGGCGGACAATGCACACATTAGAGTTCAGTCAGAGCTGTCCATACTCAATCTCCATTTGGACGGGGATGATCTGAACACTAATTGTAGAGATTGACCAGAGTACTTGTGGACACGGCCGCGAATGAAATGCTATACGGTCGTGGTGGAACAGGGCGCACGAGGATTCTACGTTTTAAACCAGGGGAGTCTGTTCCACATTTATTATCGCATTTTTATTGCATTTTTATTCGTGTTCTTGGTGGTGTTAAACTTTATGTGCTAGGGAATGTGTTTTTGTTTTTTTGTGTTAAGAACGGTCGCTCATGATGTTTGTTAGTTGGTATTCCCGGGTTTGTTTTAAAAGCACTATACATTGGGGACAATGTCGCCCAAGTGTGGGGATATGGAAACCCGAGAAGGGAAAGGTTTGGGACAAGAGTTTGAAAGAGTTGAAAATGATTGAAACCGATGAAAAACTGAAAAAATTGAAAATTTTGAAAATTTTAAAGAATTTCATCGCCTTAAGTGAACTATATAGATACGAAAACCGAATGTTTCAATCACTAATGAGTCCCTTGCCGGTAGTAAACTAACATAGTCCCTTGTCATGGTCGTTCCTTTAAGTTTCATGAGAGTAGGTCTGACAGGTGTTTTTAAGATAAAAGAATTGAAAATAGATGTCTATTTAGGGGTAACATGCTTTAGATTGCATATGCTACGTGTCGGTAACCTTTTACCCTTTCTTGGTGAGAATTTTGAGCCTGTAGAATGATAGAATAATTCACATGTTGAATTCATTTGTTGAGAGCAGGCCGCATGTTATTCTGTGTTAGAACTTGTGTGATTTGATGCATGCTGAGACTGTGGTTTGATATGTGCACGTAAATGATAAAGGCATTAGGATATACCTTACACTTGTTTGTTTGTTTCATGTTTACCTAATCACTACCCCTAGTAGCCCTGTTGAGCCTATTTACCCTTTCATTTGTCCACCCGATGTGAGATTTGTGATACCGACCGTGAATGACAAGTTATGAAAAAGTGAAAAGAAAAAAAGAAGAAGAAAGAAAACGAAAAAAAAAAGAAAAAAAAGAAAAAAAAAAGAAAAAAAGTTTTGTGAATGTTGTTCGTGTCTTGGGTAGAAACCAACCCAAAAGTATGTGTTTTGCAAATAAAGTTGTCACGGTTTGGTCGTTTGTTTGTTCGCCTCATAAAAATATAAATGAAAAAAAAAAAAACCAAAAATCTTCCTACCCTTAGCCTAAGCCAAAAACCGAAAGTCCTTTTGATGCGTGCCGTGTTATATGATACAGTGGAGGTGTGATTGTTATACAAGCTTATGATTACATGATTGCATGTTTGGTTTTGAGTGTTATACATACTAGCACATTACACGCTAGTTCAGTTTTTAAACCGAGAGGAGAGTTTATTGTGAGGGGCGTGTAGCATGTATATAATCCTAAGCATGTTAGTTCTGAATAAACAAGTCTTAGTTTTTATAAATTGCATAAATTGCTTGTCGGACTGTCAATCTTGATTGTGTCAGTCTATGGAACGGGTATGAGTTGGGACTTAAGCTGTTGCATTGGTTTAGGGGTTTAGAGGTATTGTTACTGTGGTGAGTAGTTCCGTAACGGTTTGCTTGAGGACAATCAAAGGTAAGTGTGGGGATGTGATGGAGAGTGTGAAACACGGATGTTCAAGTGATTATTTGACGTGGTTTAGCTTGTTTTATATGATTATATGTTTAGAACTGTTTTATTGCGAGTGCTTGCATGTTTGCAGGTAAAATGCGCGAATGTGATGAAGTTACGGAGTTTAGAGAGGAAGCGAATCATGTGAGATCGATTTGGCAGCCGTTATATATACAGACTTCGAAATTGGGGGTGGTGTGTGCACATGGATGCTATTAATTCTAATCACATCATTCACCATATTCATCATCATGCGACATCATCATCATGTGAAGACGTCAATATCACAGTCATTTAACTCTTGAAGAACATCATCATTCCTCCTAGCTAGTCAAGTGAATATTTGTGAGGACATTGGCAGCATGTGGAATAATTGGACAAGTAAGGTTTGGAAAACTTTAAATTGGTGGCTGGTGGATTTTTAGGAACATTTGGGTGGAGGTCATGATTGTTTTATAATGAACAACATCATCATTCATCATAACGTGGAAGTATTATAAATTTGGAATGGTAATATCAATTATCACATGTTAGTTGACTTTGAGGGGGTTGTATGCAAGATACAAAAGAAACAGCAAGGGTCACGGATGATGGCAGCAACATAATAGACTTTTGGGCCTTGAATTCATCATTAGCAACATCCACGAAATATTGGGCCAACATCACGAATTATTGGAGCAGCCACAAGACACTTCAACATCACGATTTCTTGGGCAGCCATAATATACGTTATTGGGCTCTAAATTCAGCCCAGCAACACCTCTCATCTATTCCGTAACTGGGGAACTCTCAAGGGGGGCGACTTCTGATCATCATCGATGGATATCATCATCATTCCTCACCACTTACCGAAACCAATCATGTCTTCAATCTCATCTCAAGCTTTTGATCGGACGAGTATCATGAGCGGCTAAATCTCTCGTGGACACTTCGGGTGAATGATTCTTGTTAAACACTTTTAATTCTAGTTTCTGTTTTGTATTGAGATTTGGATTTGTAGTCGGGTGACAGCCGACTATTTGCGTGATTATATAATTTGCGTGACAGACAAATCCTGAGTGACAGTCAGAGTTATAATCATGTTTTGAATCCAATTATGCTTTTGTTGATTGAATGATTCCTATGAATGTTTGTTTTAATATTTCTCTGATCAATTAATATTAAGATTTTGAACTGCATAGGTAATTGGTAGATGTGACAGATTTACTATTCAATCAATAGCATCCAATAAAATCAGAACTAGGTTATTAGTAATTACAGAATCTGAATCCCGGAGTGACCACGTTTTCTTATCATTGTTTATTACAACTCAATTTTTTTCTTATTTGCAACTTGTTTCATGTGTTTTTAATTCCATATCAGTTTCATAATCAGCAGCTAGTTTAGTAAAATTTACAAACAAAACGTGTAACACTAACCACATGCTCCTCGTGGATTCGACACCCGACTTACCCTGTCTATAGGTAAAGTTAGGTTATTACATTTTGAGTGGCCCACGACAGCCATATCAAAATGGCGCCGTTGCCGGGGAGCTAGTGCGCTTAGTGTTATATCGTTTATTTGATTTTTTTTTTATTTTTTTTTTCAGTACTACTTTTAGTTTGTTACTTGTGCAGCAACTATGGAATGGGATTATGATGTTGAACCATGCTCATGTTGCGGGAGTCACAATCACTGGGCTCAAGATTATCCACGTTCTTACCACCCGGATCATGGCTCCAGAGGATATCAAAATTACAATCAATCCGATAAAGGCGGTAACGAGCAGAATCGAAACGCAATTGAGGAAGATAAGATTTTAGAGTTATTCAAAACCCTCCTCAAGCATGTAGAGGAACTCACCCAGTCTCTCAAGGAACAGCAAAATATTAATGAATCACTTAACCAGCGAATTGAACAACTAACTAATCAGTTTGACAATTTTGCAGAAAGAAAAGCTACAGTTAGCCTGGTTGAGGATGCTGGATCAGAGACAGATAGAGATCCAGGGGAACCACTCATCCCAATTCAACTTGGGGATCTCAAGACAGACGCTTCATTGAATTTTGGAGTTAGTATGAGTGTTCTTCCTGGGTATACTTATGACAGGTATGATTTGGGCCCATTGCAACAGGTTAATGATCCTATGGTTTTAGCTGAATACTCACGAGGAAGGCCCCGATGGATTTTGAAGGGATTGACTGTAAAGGTAGGCGACTTTTATTATCCTGAAGATTTTGTTGTCTTAGATCCATATACAGAGAAGGAACAACTGAGGGTGATACTTGGCAGACCATTCTTGGCCACTGCAGATGCTCAGATCTGTTGCTGGAAAGGTACAGTTGATATGACATACGGGAGCCGTAAGCTTTCTATTGACTTCCTTTCACATTCTTTTGATTATTCACTTATAAATACTTGTTCATGGGATTTTGTTACTAACACGAGTTATTCTCGAGTGTGTGACGATGGCCCGAAAGAGAGTGTTGCTATGGTTGACAGGTCTAAAGATGACAAGATCGTGAAGGATAAAGAGGCCAAGTCACCTTGGTGGCTCAAATTGAGAATTAAAAAGCAATTAGCCAAGCGAAAAAAGAAGCCACCAAAGGAAGCAACCAAATCCAAGAAGAATCCCATAGAGACACGTACGGGCGAGTTATTATATTCTTTCGATGATGCAGATCCAGATAACCCGGATCATTGGGATGCCATAAGAGATGATGGATGGATGTGGGATGATAACCATGTGTTTCATACATAGGGGATACTATATGAACCACCATGAGCTTAACCAGATACGGTCTGGCTGAAGACTATAAACTTAGCGCTCTCGGGAGGCAGCCCGAGGATGTAGAGTAGTGTGTTTTTGTTTTGTTTTTGCGTGATTATTTTTTGCAGGTTATCAGGTTATTAATCTCTATGGATGCAATGGTCCAAGTGTGGGGATGTTTGGTGAAGTCCCAACACGTTCTAGTTGCAGTGGCGGACAATGCACACATTAGAGTTCAGTCAGAGCTGTCCATACTCAATCTCCATTTGGACGGGGATGATCTGAACACTAATTGTAGAGATTGACCAGAGTACTTGTGGACACGGCCGCGAATGAAATGCTATACGGTCGTGGTGGAACAGGGCGCACGAGGATTCTACGTTTTAAACCAGGGGAGTCTGTTCCACATTTATTATCGCATTTTTATTGCATTTTTATTCGTGTTCTTGGTGGTGTTAAACTTTATGTGCTAGGGAATGTGTTTTTGTTTTTTTGTGTTAAGAACGGTCGCTCATGATGTTTGTTAGTTGGTATTCCCGGGTTTGTTTTAAAAGCACTATACATTGGGGACAATGTCGCCCAAGTGTGGGGATATGGAAACCCGAGAAGGGAAAGGTTTGGGACAAGAGTTTGAAAGAGTTGAAAATGATTGAAACCGATGAAAAACTGAAAAAATTGAAAATTTTGAAAATTTTAAAGAATTTCATCGCCTTAAGTGAACTATATAGATACGAAAACCGAATGTTTCAATCACTAATGAGTCCCTTGCCGGTAGTAAACTAACATAGTCCCTTGTCATGGTCGTTCCTTTAAGTTTCATGAGAGTAGGTCTGACAGGTGTTTTTAAGATAAAAGAATTGAAAATAGATGTCTATTTAGGGGTAACATGCTTTAGATTGCATATGCTACGTGTCGGTAACCTTTTTACCCTTTCTTGGTGAGGACATTGGCAGCATGTGGAATAATTGGACAAGTAAGGTTTGGAAAACTTTAAATTGGTGGCTGGTGGATTTTTAGGAACATTTGGGTGGAGGTCATGATTGTTTTATAATGAACAACATCATCATTCATCATAACGTGGAAGTATTATAAATTTGGAATGGTAATATCAATTATCACATGTTAGTTGACTTTGAGGGGGTTGTATGCAAGATACAAAAGAAACAGCAAGGGTCACGGATGATGGCAGCAACATAATAGACTTTTGGGCCTTGAATTCATCATTAGCAACATCCACGAAATATTGGGCCAACATCACGAATTATTGGAGCAGCCACAAGACACTTCAACATCACGATTTCTTGGGCAGCCATAATATACGTTATTGGGCTCTAAATTCAGCCCAGCAACACCTTTCATCTATTCCGTAACTGGGGAACTCTCAAGGGGGGCGACTTCTGATCATCATCGATGGATATCATCATCATTCCTCACCACTTACCGAAACCAATCATGTCTTCAATCTCATCTCAAGCTTTTGATCGGACGAGTATCATGAGCGGCTAAATCTCTCGTGGACACTTCGGGTGAATGATTCTTGTTAAACACTTTTAATTCTAGTTTCTGTTTTGTATTGAGATTTGGATTTGTAGTCGGGTGACAGCCGACTATTTGCGTGATTATATAATTTGCGTGACAGACAAATCCTGAGTGACAGTCAGAGTTATAATCATGTTTTGAATCCAATTATGCTTTTGTTGATTGAATGATTCCTATGAATGTTTGTTTTAATATTTCTCTGATCAATTAATATTAAGATTTTGAACTGCATAGGTAATTGGTAGATGTGACAGATTTACTATTCAATCAATAGCATCCAATAAAATCAGAACTAGGTTATTAGTAATTACAGAATCTGAATCCCGGAGTGACCACGTTTTCTTATCATTGTTTATTATAACTCAATTTTTTTCTTATTTGCAACTTGTTTCATGTGTTTTTAATTCCATATCAGTTTCATAATCAGCAGCTAGTTTAGTAAAATTTACAAACAAAACGTGTAACACTAACCACATGCTCCTCGTGGATTCGACACCCGACTTACCCTGTCTATAGGTAAAGTTAGGTTATTATTTTTTGAGTGGCCCACGACAGCCATATCAGATAGCAATTAAAGATGCGAGCCCAGGATATCGTGAGGCTTCAGAGCAGGATGTTAAGAAGATTATCATGGATCGGGATAATCAAGATATCTCGGTGCTCGTAGGTACCAATATCCCCCAGGATATTGAAAATCAGCTAACTATTTTTTTTGAAATGCAGGATGTCTACATTCACGTTGAAATATGAGGATATCACATGTATCTCTAAAGATATTTTAACTCATAAGCTTGAGATTGACATGTCTTTCAAGCCCGTTCAGCAAAAGAGAATGAAGTTCGCCCGTGAAAGAAACACAATTATACAGGAGGAGGTTGAAAGATTGCTAAAATCTAAGATGATCAGGGAAGTCAAATTTCCCAAGTGGTTAACAAATGTGGTTGTAGTTCAAAAGAAGAATGGGAAATGGAGAGTTTGTGTGGACTACACAAACTTGAACAAAGCATGTCCTAAAGACCCATTTCCTTTGCCTCACATAGACTCGATGCTGTATGCAACTGCCGGCCATGAAATGCTAACCTTCATGGATGCATCCTCAGGATTCCAGCAGATCCAAATGGAACCATCGGATCAGGAGGATACTGCTTTCATGACACCAACATGTATATACTGTTATACTGCTATGCCATTCGGTTTAAAAAATGCAGGTACAACATACCAAAGATTGGTGAACATGATGTTTAAAGACAAGCTGGGGGACACCATGGAGGTGTACATTGATGATATGATGGTAAAATCCAAGAAGGCTGAGGATCATCTCCGGGATATTGAAGGAGCATTCGATATCCTGGATCGGTACAATATGAAACTAAACCCTGCTAAATGCCATTTTGGAGCGGGGGCAGGAAAGTTTCTAGGATATATGGTGACAAAAAGGGGATAGAAGCAAGACCGGAACAGATCAAAGCTATCCTGGATATCAAGTCACCATCCAGCATGAAAGATGTGCAAAGGCTAACGGGACGAGTAGCAGCATTAAACAGGTTTATATCAAGATCCTCTGAGAAATGCAAGGAATTCTACGATATCCTGAAAAAGAATAAGAGATTTGAGTGGGGAGAAAAGCATGAAGCAGCCCTATAGGAGTTAAAGCAATATCTTTCAACTGCACCTTTGTTGATGAAGCCTGAGGATAGTGAACCACTATCCCTGTATCTTGCAGTATCAGGGAATGCAGTAAGTGTTGTTTTGGTCAAGGATCATGAAGGTCAGCAGTATCCTGTTTATTATGACAGTAAAAGTTTGTTAGATGTTGAAACAAGATATTCACATTTAGAAAAATTGATATTAGCCCTAGTTATGGCATCGACTAAGCTTAGACATTATTTTGAGACACATAGGTTTCATGTTAAAACTAATTATCCTGTTAAAAATGTACTTAGGAAACCTGAGATGTCAGGTAGAATGGCTAAGTGGTCAGTAAAATTAAGTTCCTATGATCTATAGTATGAACCTAGAAATGCTATAATAAAGTCTCAGGCTCTAGCAGACTTTGTGGCTGATTTCAGTAGTGACATTCAAAATGAAGTAGACCTAGAAGTACAACAACTAGGAAAAACCCTAGAATCCTGGACGTTATATACTGATGGTGCATCTAATGTAAGAGGTGTAGGATTGGGTATACTACTAAAATCGCCACAGGGGGACATATTACCCCAGGCTATTAGGTGTGAATTTCCTGCCACTAATAATGAAGCAGAATATGAAGCTTTAATTGCAGGATTAGAGTTGGCCAGGAATATGAACATTAAAAGTTTGCAAGTGTATGTTGATTCCTTGTTAACTACTAACCATTTCAATGGCTCTTATCCAGTCAAGGGAGAAAGATTAATCGAGTATCTTGAAATTCTCAAAAAATTAGCAGGATATTTCGATGATTTTGCACTTGAATAGGTACCTAGGGAGGATAATGCTGAGGCCGATGCGGTGGAACTCTTCAAGTCTCAGGATAAGGAGATAGCAAGTATCCAGGATCCTGACGATGATTATCCTGCGGAGGATCCTAAGTTCTGGACGGCCCCGATCATGAAATATCTCAAAGAAGGGCACATCCAAAAGGATGAGAATCCTAAGGCTTTCAGGATGAAGGTATCTCGTTTCACTATTATTGTTATGGGTGGTTTTCTACTCATATACCCTGAATAATATTCTAACTATGTTTCTTTTATTGTTATCAGGATACCGGATCAGGATGTTGGTAACATCTTGATACAGTATCCTGGTAGTAACTAATTAACTCATGTGCAGATTAATGACGCAAGTCTATAACGTTCAAGTGGACCTCTTCTCCCAAAGACTAGGGGTAATCTGTTGAAATAGGAACGTTGAAGCCGGAAGACGTGGACTTCAACGTTCGCAAAGGGAATATTCGCTTTATCCTGGATTTATAGGCTAGTTAGTTAGCTTTGCTTTACTATAAATAGGATTGATCAGATCAGATAAGAACACACACAATTTCTCGCACACTCTTGCTCTCTATTAGCTGCAAACACTCACAAAAACTTACACTTGTATTCAAATTACATTGTAACACTTAGTTGATCCGCATCATATCCTGCACTGTATCCTGAAGTTTGAAGCAATAAGAAGAACAAGGCAGCTGCGATTGTCAGCTCCCGAGGTTTTATGTCGGCGATCTAGATTGATCAAGGGCTTTCCTCGTACATCTCGTGTCAACCTTTACTTTTTTGCTCATTGTTTGATTATCGATATAGCTTGGTATCCTGAGCTATATCCTGAAAACTGTTTTTGTAAACAACCAAATCAGCATATTTTTTTTACTAACACCTCTAGCACACTACCTCACTTAACTAATTTGATCACTTAATTACTTAGGTAATTTTTTACCAAAATAATTTGGCGCCCACCGTGGGGCAAGTGGTGCTATTTCTACTAATTTTTTGACCAAAATAATCACAGCCTCAGAGTTTTTCAAGAGGAACCGAAACTCCTGTAGCTCGGGATGTTATCCCCACTCGGAATGTTCAAGGATCTGCTGTCTCAGGGATATTCCTATTTCGGCTTCTAATGATGAAATTCTAACTTTGTTTGGTAGTATACAGGATCAGATGAAGCAACAACAGGAGACCAACCAAAAATGCTGTTAAGGGAGATACAACTCTTGAAATCTAGCTCGAGCAGACCTGTTGAATATATTGTTACTCCCTTGCAACCCAGATCATTGAAATTCAGTTCGGCAATATATACTGAGGATAACCGGGGCAATATTGTACCTCGTCATTCCCAGAGTCATACTCCTGAGATACCTTCATCGGTTAGGGTATCAACCATTAGAGGGTCAGGATATGCTCCAGGATATAGTCAGAATCCTCAGGCTGGTAACGTGTCTAACACCCTCAATACTTTTGCTACTAACAGTGTTGGATCCATGCAGGATACAGGTGTGACGTCAGCACTCTCCAGGGAACTTCAGAAGTTGAAGGATATGATATCCAGCGTACCTAGGGTGGTCCAGCCAATTCCAGAAGTATCCCAGGATAGCCACAGGATATCCCGGTTTGCATATCCCATATGTGATGCTGAAATCCTGAAAAGATTTCAAACCCCCAACATGAAGCTCTATGACGGAACGGCGGATCCTAAAGAGCATATCGCTCTATATAGGGAGAGAATGGAAATCAACCATATCCCTCCAGAAATCATAGAAGCATGTCTCTGCAAGGGCTTTGGCTCTACTCTAACAGGATCAGCCTTAATATGTCTCCTAAACGTCCCAGCTCATTCAATTACATCATTTGCTCATTTGGTTAATTTGTTCAATAGTCAATTTTCTTGCAGTAGAAGTTTTGAAAAACTAACTAGTGATCTCTACAGAATAACTCAAGGGCCCTAGGAATCCTTGAAGGATTATGTAAACAAATTCAGCAGGGAATCCTTGGATATCCCACACCTTGACATTGCCAAAGCCGTGCAGGCTTTCAAGATGGGACTCCAAAAGGATTCCCAATTTTATCAGGATCTTGTAATGAATCCTTGCAGGAACCTGGATGAAGCTCGGAATATGGCTCTATGATACATCAGACTTGAGGACGACAAGAAGATGTAGGAGAGGATGAATCCATCCTCAACATACGAATCAACTAACAGGAAATCAGAATCTTCGTACAAGCCATATCGCTCTAAGCCATATGGCAGGAATCACAGCAAGAAAGTGAATGCTGTTGAAGACGAGGATCCTGAGGAGTATCCTGAATTATCAGAATATTTTTTTTCGGTTAATACACCTGAACTGATGTATGCTATGCAGGGTTTAGGAGACAAAGCGAGGTGGCCTAGGAAGAATCAACAAAAGACTGACTGGAAAGATAAATCCAAGTGGTGTGCTTTCCATGAGGATTTTGGACATATTACAGAGGATTGCATTGCTTTGAGGAAGGAAATAAGCTATCTCATGAGCAAAGGATATCTGAAGGATCTCCTGGGAAGAAAGAAGAACAAGGGTCAGGATACTGAGAAGGATCCTGAACGAGCAGCATCAACTCCTGTCGATGCCAAGATAATTAACATTATTTCAGGAGGATCCGATATCTGTGGAACCTCTTATTCTGCAGCAAAAAGACATGCAAAGGAGGCTAAGGCTGAACGGGGAGACAAGCCGACCAGGATGACAACCCTCACAACCGACAAAGTGATAACGTTTTACAGTAATGATAGGGATACTGTCCAGGATCCTCATCACGATGGATTGGTAATAACTTTATATGTTGCTAATCATTTTGTATGCAGGATACTGGTGGATAACGGAAGTTCAGTCAACATCATCCAGCTGGAAACCCTGAAGAGAATGAACATCCCTCAGATGGAGTTCACTTCAAAATTCACTTTACTCGTTGGGTTCATTGGAGAGGCCAAGAATACTGTGGGGGAGATAAAGCTGCCAGTATATGTTGAAGGGGTCAACTTAATGCAACGCTTTTGTGTCATGGAATCTTTATCCTGATACAATATTATATTGGGTAGGCCATGGATCAATGATATGAAAGCTGTGCCATCAACCTATCATCAGTGTATCAAGATCCCTACCCCTTGGGGGCTTGTCAAGGTGGAAAGTGACCAACAAGAAGCGAAGGAGTGTTATTCCTCTTCGATGAAATCCTCAACAAAGTCCAAAGCAGAGTAGCAATTAAAGATGCGAGCCTAGGATATCGTGGAGGCTTCAGAGCAGGATGTTAAGAAAATTATCCTGGATCAGGATAATCCGGATATCTCGGTGATCGTAGAAACCAATATCCGTCAGGATATTGAAAACTAATTAATTAACTTTTTGAAGTGCAGGATGTCAACATTCGCATGGAAACATGAGGATATGACAGGTATTTCCAAGGATATTATAACTCACAAGCTAGGAATTGACAGATCTTTTAAGCCCGTGCAACAAAAACGAAGGAAGTTTGCTCCTGAACGGAACGTAATAATCCAGGAGGAGGTTGAAAGATTATTAAAGAGCAAGATGATTAGGGAAGTCAAATTTCCCAAATGGCTAGCAAATGTAGTTGTAGTTCAAAAGAAGAATGGGAAATGGAGAGTTTGTGTGGATTACACAGACTTGAACAAAGCATGTCCTAAAGATCCATTTCCTTTGCCTCACATAGACTCGATGGTGGATGCAACTGCCGGTCACGAAATGCTGACTTTTATGGATGCATCTTCAGGATTCCAGGATATCAAAATGGAGCCATCAGACGAAGAAGATACTGCCTTCATGACACCAACAGGTATATATTGTTACACTGCTATGCCTTTCAGTTTGAAAAATGCAGGTGCAACATACCAGAGATTGGTGAACATGATGTTTAAAGTCAAACTGGGGGACACCATGGAGGTGTATATTGACGATATGGTAGTGAAATCCAAGAAGGCTGAGGATCATCTCCAGGATATTGAAGGAGCATTTGATATCCTGGACCAATACAATATGAAGCTGAATCCTGCCAAATGCCATTTTGGAGTGGGGGGCAGGAAAGTTTTTGGGATAAATGGTGACTAAAAGAGGGATCGAAGCAAGCCCGGAACAAATCAAAGCTATCCTGGATATCAAGTCACCTTCAAACATGAAAGATGTGCAAAGATTAACAGGGCGAGTAGCAGCATTGAACAGGTTTATATCGAGATCCTCGGAAAAATGCAAGGAATTTTACGATATCCTGAAGAAGAATAAGAAATTCGAATGGGGAGAGAAGCATGAAGTAGCCTTGCAGGAATTGAAGCAGTATCTTTCAACTGCACCTCTATTAATGAAGCTCGAGGATGGTGAACCATTATCCCTGTATCTTGCAGTATCAGGGAATGCAGTAAGTGCTGTTCTGGTAAAGGATCACAAAGGTCAGCAGTATCCTATCTATTATGTTAGCAAAAGTTTATTAGATGCTAAAACTAGATATTCTCATTCAGAAAAATTGATATTAGCCCTAGTTATGGCATCGACAAAGCTTAGACATTATTTTGAGACACATAGGATTCATGTTAAAACTAATTATCCTGTTAGGAATGTACTTAGAAAGCCCGAGATGTCAAGTAGGATGGCTAAGTGGTCAGTAAAATTAAGTGCCTATGATCTAGTATTTGAACCTAGAAATGCTATAAAGTCTCAGGCTCTAGCTGACTTTGTGGCTGATTTCAGTAGTGATATTCAGAACGAAGTAGACCTAGAAGTGCAACAGCTAGGAGAAAACTTAGAATCCTGGACATTATGTACTGATGGTGCATCTAATGTAAGAGGTGTAGCATTGGGTATACTACTAAAATCGCCACAGGGGGACATATTACCCCAGGCTATTAGGTGTGAATTTCCTGCCACTAATAATGAAGCAGAATATGAAGCTTTAATTGCAAGATTAGAATTAGCCAGAAATATGAATATTAAGAGGTTACAAGTATTTGTTGATTCTTTGTTAATTGCTAATCATTTTAATGGATCCTATGCAGTTAAGGGTGAGAAGTTAATCGAATATCTTGAAATTCTCAAAAAATTAGCAGGATATTTCGATGTTTTTACACTTGAACAGGTACCAAGAGAGGAGAAAGCTGAAGCAGATGCCTTGGCAAATCTTGGATCATCAGTCAGGATACCAGAGGGAACCCAAATACCAATACTACATATCCTATATCCTGCTGTGGATCATCTTAAATCTCAGGATAAGGAAGTAGTAAGTATCCAGGATCCTAATGATGAATATCCTGAAGAGGATCCTAAGTCCTGGACGACTCCGATCAATGAGATATCTCAAGGAAGGACATATCCCAAAGGATGAAAATCCTAAGGCCTTTAGAATGAAGGTATCACAATTCACTATTCTAAATGATGTTTTGTATAAGAAATCTCTTGCAGGACCGTACTTGAGGTGCTTGGAGGATCCCGAAACTAAGGAAGTACTTCAAGATATACACGAAGGGGATTGTGGCAACCATACTGGGGGCAGGTCGTTGTTCTCAAAGGTGTTAAGAATGGGATACTATTGGCCAACGATGACGAAAGACGCTGCAAAATATGCTCGAAGATGTGATACATGTCAAAGGCACATCAATATACTGCATCAACCTGCTGAACTGCTATATCCTATTGCTTCCCCTTGGCCGTTCATGAAATGGGGTATGGACATAGTGGGAAAATTGCCAAAAGCTCCAGGAGGAAAAGTCTTTATGCTGGAAATGATGGATTATTTCTCTAAATGGGTTGAAGCTGAGGCATTTGTTCAAGTCAGAGACCAAGAAGTAGTATCCTTCATAAAAAGGAATATCCTGACTAGATTTGGGGTACCAGCTGAGATTATTTGTGACAATGGCTCTCAATTTATCAGTAAGATTTTTGCAAGAGTTGGGGAATCAAAATGATCACGTCCACTCCAGTACATCCTCAAGCAAACGGACAAGCAGAATCCTCAAACAAGATAACCGTCAACAATTTGAAGAAGAGACTAGGAGCTAAGAAAGGAAGATGGGCATAAGAATTACCCTTTGTTTTATGGGCTGATAGGACAACAGTAAAAAACGCAACTGGGCAAACCCCATTTTCCTTAGTATTTGGAGCAGAAGCAGTGATCCCAACAGAGATGGTGATACCTACATCAAGATCCAACCTCCTGGATCCTGAGAGGAATCCTGAAGCCCTATGCCAGGAATTGGATACTATTGATGAGACATGGGATGCGGCAAAGTTGAGAATGGCAGCATACCAACAGAGAATATCCAGAGCATACAACAAGAATCTAAGGACGAGAAGGTTTCAAGTTGGAGATTTGGTATTAAGGAATGCTTTTCAGAATACTACTAATCCTACTGATGGGAAATTAGCTCCAAAATGGGAAGGGCCTTATGAGATTGAATCGGAATCTAGGAATGGAGCATACCGGCTTAAGAATATGGAGGGGGATATGCTACCAAGATCCTGGAATGCTATACACCTCAAAGCCTATTTCAAGTGAGTTTAGAATTAAATTTCTAACTCAAGGTGGTATGAACTCTATCTCTTTTAAATATAATTCTATTTTATCAAACCCAATACTCACTTAAGCATCGGAGGGGTGTTAGGCAAGCTAACACCCACCTTAGTTTAAGGTTGTTTTGCAGAATATGCTTCGGGATATAACTCCAGGATATACACTTAGGATAATTTGAAAGATTAGAGGATTGGCCCCCTCTCTCACGTTTAAGGGATCCTGATCCCTTAACAGGTTTAAAGGTATTCACCTTTCTCTCGAATTGGGTTTAAACACCCCGCCTGGAGCGCAAGTTATCTTGGGATAGTTCAAGATAGCGGGACCAATCCATGTAAAAGTGGCTGACAATTTCGTTATTGTTGGCTATATCCTAGATTCTAAATGTATATGAGGATTGATCACCCTCTCTCGCGAAAGGGTATTTTCATACTCTCTAAGGTTTAAAGGTTTTCACCTTTCTAAGTCTTGGAGTTTATACACTCCCGCCTGTAGGGCACGAAAATTTGGGATTTTCCCCAGAATACCTTAGGGTTTATCCCCAGAATATTGAGAATTAATCTCCAGGATATTTTAGGGTTTATCCCCTGTAATATGGAAATCATACAAACAGTTGTAATTTATGTCTAGAAAATTTCTAAGTGTTTAAAGACATTATGCACAGGGAACATTCCCACTCAGGCATTGTGAGAAGCTCAAAGAATCAAGTTCGGGCCTAGTTCACTAAGTATCATGGACTGGGGACATCTTCGCTGGAAAGGTTGCAAAAGGATTGAAGTATAAGAAAAGGGTTGTGCTCTATCTCTGGTATGATCTTTCCTCTTTGTTCCTTTAAAAGCCTTATCTAAATTGTCTAAACTTTTGAAACTGTGTTTGACAAAAGTTTGGTTAAGACATTATGAGTATCCTGGTCAGGATATATTCTCAGGATATATTTCAGGATATTTGGTCAGGATGTTTAAGATATGATACTTAGATTGAAAATTGAAACTTTATTCCAATCAAACAACAATTATCAAAATAAGCTTTGTAAAAATAAAAATGAACAATAATAGATAAGGTCATAAAAAGGTTATATTATTAACATAGCAAAAGATTGTGCTTTTGGCTTTGTCTCAAACCGAGACCCATCCACCAAAAGTACAATTAGTTTCTAACCATATTTACTTAATGTTTTGGTCAAAAATTACCGAAGCAATTAAGTTATCAAATTAGTTAAGTGAGGTAGTGTGCTAAAAAAGTGTGTTGAAAATATGCTGGTTAAGTTATTTGGAAAAACAATATTCAGGATACGGCTCAGGATATTGAGCTGTATCTCCGATCAAACAATGAGCAAAAAGTAAAGGGGACGACACAAGATGTACGAGGAAAGCCCTTGATCAATTTAGATCGCCGACACAAAACCTCGGGAGCTGACAATCGCAGCTGCCTTGTTCTTCTTATTGCTTTAAACTTCAGGATACAGTGTAGGATATCGACCAGATCGCTAAGTGTTACAATGATTTTGTGTGAAAGTACAAATTGCGAGAGAACAAGTGTTAGAGTGTAGTGAGTGTGATTGCAGTGTCCTATTCGATCTGATGTTCCTCCTATTTATAGTAACGAAATACAAACAAATATTCCTATAAATATGGGGTGCTCCGAATATTCCATTATTAACGTTGTAGACCGAGTAATACGACTTCAACGTCTTTATTTGAACGACTTGGACCAAGTCTTCCGCGAAATAAGTCCTCGTGAATGTTGCCAGCTTCTAACCCGCGTACCTGCACATAATCCGTTAGTAATCCTGAGGATACCATTCAGGATGTTACCAATATCCTGAATTAGCATCCCGGATGTGAACAGATATCATATAACCAAGATATAACCCAAGATATTTCCCAGGATATTAGCTCAGAAATTAGCCCACAACAATTGTCCCCAAAAATGTTACCGTTTAGTATCCTCACCACTAACGGTTACATTTTTCACGGAGATCGAGGCAATTAAGAGATAAGACCCATGATGTGACCGTTTGCAACTACTCAGCCTATATTTACTCATTGCACCCTATATCTTCTCATCCTCATCTCTTTTTTAATTACTTCCGATAAGAAAAAGGTAACATTCTCTCTCTAATCTTCATCTTCATCTTCCTTTCTCCGGTCAAAAAATCAGGCGATCAAATGCCGAGACAAACAAGATCTAGTTCTGGTGATTCAGTTCCCACATTTATCCAGCAGAATCTTCTCCAAGAACCGGAGAAAGAGATTTGCTCTTTTGATAGTGCCCATTTGTCGGCTCTCAAATCCTCCGGTATCTTTCCGGAAGGAACGGTATTCCGGCCATTCGACCGGGAAATCCGGTCGGATATGGTCTCCAATGAGTGGCTATGCTTTAGTGCCTTTCCTTTCACCTTAGGGTTATAGTTCCCCTTTCCAGACTTCATCACCGAATTCTTCAAGATTACAAAAATTTCCTTTAGCCAAACAATGCCGATGCTTTGGCGTGTTTTTTCCGTCCTTGACCAGATCAAGAAAAACCATATCCTTGATCTTTCTGTTCATGATCTCCCCCTAGCTTACAAGCTTAGATGCCACGGATCATGTAGATTTTTGTTTTATTCCACTTCCGGCGACCCGCTGATACTTCGTGCCACCAGGAACGAGGATAATTGGCAATCTAAGTTCTTCTTTGTAAAAAGAGACTCAATCCCTGGTGGAACGGAATATCCGGTGCAATGGTTGAAAAAGGGTAGGATTTAGGGTTTAAGGATGATCCTGCCTCTTATCCTATTCCATATCCTGAACTGATCAACTTTATTTCTTCTGTTGTATACACAGCTGATTTTAGGAAGATTGCTCCTCCCCTTGCTGATTCAAAGAAAAGGATTGACGCCATCAGACTCCTTCCAGAGGCTGAAAGAAGTTTCAACCCGTCTCCACAATCTCCAAGTCCTCTTTCTAGGGCAAACATGTCTGGTAAGGATCCTGCAAAATATCCTGTACATACATGTATTTATCTGATATACTTAGGAGAAATTTTACTCCATGTATGCAGACTCCAGCAAGGTTCCAATCTACCTAGACCTTGATGAACTTGACAGCTACCCTACTCCAGTCATGGTCAAGAAAGAGACCCCTGCTGCCACCAGCTCCAAGCCACTCCCGGCTCCTAAGGCTAATCCGAGGACTCGTGCTTCCACAGCAAAAAAGAGGAAAGCTCCTGAAGTCAGCGCTCCAGGTCCAGAAGGGTTCTCCTACGATGAACTCAGCTTTTCTGATTCCTTAGAGCCAATGACATCCTTCCTCAACAAGGTAATATCCTGCTACATATCCTGACAGGATATCCTAGTTAATATACTCTGACTCATACCTGAATTTGATGTGCAGGGCCTCCAGCATTTGCTCCATCTGTACAACGATGCATGTGGTACTGTTGCACTCCACGAAGCCAGGATTAAGTAGCTTGAAAGTACCGTTGCTGACCAAGGTGCCATTGCTGAAGCAAAGAGCCGGCACTACGAGGGCATGCTGAAAAAGGTCACTCAAGATGCTGAGCTCAAACTTGCCACCATCCAAATGGATCACGAACAGGCCTTGGTTTCTTTTCGTGAGGAAATCAAAGCCTCTGCTATCGTCTCCCTGCTACAAGCTAGCATCAAGATGGCCTACGAGGCCAAGGAGACATGCCTTGTGTGTCCCTCCTGGCCGGTTGAATCCTGGGTGGCCAAGCTGAAGGAGCTTGGAGGCAAAGATGTGCCAGTTCGTGCTGAAGCCGGAGAATCCTCTAAGTCAGCAGAGGTGATGGACAAGGCTGGAGATAAGAAAGATGCTGGAGCGGATGCTGAAATGGATGCTGGTGAGGATGCTGGAGAGGATGCTGCCAAGGACGCTGAAGCTGGGAAGGCAGAGAAGGTCGGAGAAGATGCCACTAAGTGAGGGCATTCAGGTGGGCAATGATGGATATATGTGCCAAGGTCGGAGCCCACCTTTTTAAATTTGAATGTTGGTCTGTAATCCCCCAAACAATTTACTTTTTCTGCACTTTACTTTTCTGCACCTGAACAATTTACATTTCCTGCATGCTTTTTGAACAATACAACAGTTGGAGGTGGATGGGTCTCGGTTTGAGATGAAACCTTCAACTGTTGGGTAAATATGTCTAAAGACTAATTGTGCTTTTGGTGGATGGATCTCGGTTTGAGATGAAACCAAAAGCACAAACTTTTGCTATGTTAATAATATAACTTTTCTTTTGGCCTTACCATCGTTGTTATTAGGGCACACATTTTACTTATGAAAACTATTTTGTTTGAACATTCTTGGGAATATTATGGGAACACATTCTGAGAATATCCTGACAAGTATCCTAAGAGATATCCTACTCAGGATATTATCATATAACTTAGAAAACTTAAGTCATTTGAAAAAAGGAGAGACGATACCAAAGACTCTTAGAGAGTCAATTCCAATCTTCCACCTTAGGAATGTCCCCAATGCACACTTACAAACTTGGATCCAGCCTTTGAATAGTATAATGTATGTCCCCTGTGTACGACACAGAAATGCAAATGTATTCATACTTTGGCTTGAATAAAGTCCAAACACCCTGAGGCAAAACCCTTGATATCCTGAAATGAATCCTTAGCATACTGGGGATAAACCCTGATATCCTGGGGATAAACCCTGATATCCTGGGGATAAATCCTGATATCCTGGGGATAAACCCTGAGTTTCATGCGCTACAGGCGAGAGTGTATAAACTCCAAATCTTAGAAAGGTGAAAACCTTTAAACCTTAGAGAGTATGAAAATACCCTTTCGTGAGAGAGGGTGATCAATCCTCATATACCTTTAGGATCCAGGATACAGCCAACAGTAACAAAATTGTCAGCCACTTTTACATGAACTGGTCCCGCTACCTTGAACTATACCTAGATTACTTGCGCTCCAGGCGAGGTGTTTAAACCCAATTCGAAAGAAAGGTGAATACCTTTAAACCTTTGAAGGGATCAGGATCCCTTAATCGTGAGAGAGGGGGCCAATCCTCTAATCTTTCGAGTTATCCTGAGTGTATATCCTGGAGCTATATCCTGAAACATATGCTGCAAAACAACTGAAAACTAAGGTGGGTGTTAGCTTGGCTAACACCCCTTCGATGCTTAAGTCAGTATTGGGTTTAAGATAATAAACAAATATATTTAAAAGAGATACAATACATACCATTCTGAGATAGAAATTAAATTCTATCCTTACTTGAAATAGAGCTTTAAGTGTATTGCATTCCAGGATCTTGGTAGCATATCCCCTTCCATATTCTTGAGTCGATATGCTCCTTTCCCTGCTTCTGACTCGACTTCATATGGTCCTTCCCATTTTGGAGCTAGCTTGCCATCGGCGGGATTAGTGGTATTTTGAAAAGCTTTTCTTAGCACCCAATCACCAACTCGAAATCTTCTAGTCCTTATGTTCTTGTTATATGCTCTGGATATTCTTTGTTGATATGCTGCCATCCTTAGTCTTGCCGCATCTCTTTTTTCATCTAAAGTGTCCAAATCCTGACATAAGGCTTCAGGATTCTGTTCAGGATCCTGTAGGATAGATCTTGCAGTAGGTATCGCCATTTCCGTTGGAATCACTGCTTCTTCTCCAAATACCAAGGAAAATGGGGTTTGGCCGGTTGCATTCTTTACCGTTGTTCTATCAGCCCACAAAACAAAGGGTAATTCTTCTGCCCATCTTCCTTTTTTGGCTCCAAGTCTCTTCTTCAAGTTATTGACAATTATCTTGTTTGAGGATTCAGCTTGTCCATTTGCTTGAGGATATACCGGAGTAGACGTGATCATTTTGATTCCCCAACTCTTGCAAAAGTCAGTAGTCCTCTTGCTTATAAACTGGGACCCATTATCATAAATGATTTCAGCTGGTACCCCAAACCTGGTCAGGATATTCCTCTTTATGAAGGATACTAGTTCTTGGTCTCTAACTTGAACAAATGCTTCAGCTTCAACCCACTTAGAGAAATAATCCGTCATTGCTAGCATAAAGACTTTTCCTCCCGGAGCTTTTGGTAACTTCCCTACTATATCCATCGCCCATTTCATGAATGGCCAAGGGGAAACTACAGGATATAGTTGTTCAGCTGGTTGATGTAGTATGTTACTATGCCTTTGACATGCATCACACCTTCGAGCATATTCTGCAGCATCTTTCCTCATTGTTGGCCAATAATATCATGTCCTTAATACTTTTGAGAACAATGACCTGCCCCCAGTGTGGTTACCACAATCCCCTTCATGTATATCCTGAAGTACTTCTTTGGCTTCAGGATCCTTCAAGCACCTCAAATACGGTCCTGCAAGGGATTTCTTATATAAAACATTATTTATAATAGTGAATCGTGATACCTTCATCCTAAATGCCTTAGGATTTTCGTCTCCGGGGATGTGTCCTTCCTTGAGATATCTCATGATTGGAGCCGTCCAGGATTTAGGATCCTCTTCAGGATACTCTGCTCCAGGATCCTGAATACCCGCTACTTCTTTATCCTGAGGATTCGTTGCAGGATACAAGATATGTAATATTGGTATTTGGGTCCCTTCTGGTATCCTGATCGATGATCCCAGATTTGCTAAGGCATCTGCTTCAACATTATCCTCCCTTGGTACCTGTTCAAGTGTAAAAACATCGAAATATCCTGCTAATTTTTTGAGAATATCGAGGTATTCGATTAATTTCTCACCCTTAACTGCATAGGATCCATTAAAATGGTTAGTAATTAACAAGGAGTCAACATATACTTGCAAATTCTTGATACTCATATTCTTAGGCAACTCTAATCCTGCAATTAAAGCCTCATACTCTGCTTCATTATTAGTAGCAGGGAACTCACACCTAATAGCCTGGGGTAATATGTCCCCCTGTGGCGATTTTAGTAGTATTCCCAATCCTACTCCTCTAACATTAGATGCACCATCAGTATATAATGTCAAGGATCCTGAGGATTCCCCTAATTGTTAGACTTCTAGATCTACCTCATCCTGAATGTCACTATTGAAATCAGCCACAAAGTCAGCTAAAGCCTGAGACTTTATGGCATTTCTAGGTTCATACACCAAATCATAAGCACTTAACGTTACTGACCACTTGGCTATCCTACCTGACATCTCTGGTTTCCTAAGCACATTTTTGACAGGATAATTTGTTTTAACATGAATCCTATGTGTCTCAAAGTAATGTCTAAGCTTTGTTGATGCCATAACTAATGCTAGTATCAATTTTTCTAAATGAGAATACCTAGTTTCAGCATTTAACAAACTTTTACTAACATAATAAATAGGATATTGCTGACCTTCATGATCCTTTACAAGGACGGCACTTACAGCATTCCCTGATACTGCGAGGTATAGGGATAGTGGTTCACCATTCTCAGGCTTCATCAGTAGAGGTGCAGTTGAAAGATATTGCTTCAGATCCTGCAGGGCTGCTTCATGCTTCTCACCACATTCGAACTTCTTGTTCTTCTTCAGGATATCATAAAACTCTTTGCATTTCTCTGAGGATCTTGAAATAAATCTATTTAATGCTTCCACTCGCCCTGTTAACCGTTGAACATCCTTCATATTCGAAGGTGATTTGATATCCAAGATGGCTTTAATCTGCTCCGGGCTCGCCTCTATTCCTCTTTTGGTCACCATATATCCTAGAAATTTTCCTGCCCCCACTCCAAAATGACACTTAGCAGGATTTAGCTTCATGTTATATTGATCCAGGATATCAAATGCTCCTTTAATATCCTGGATGTGATCCTGAGCTTTCTTTGATTTTACCACCATATCATCAATGTATACCTCCATGGTGCCCCCCAGCTTGTCTTTGAACATCATGTTTACTAATCTCTGGTATGTTGCCCCTGCATTTTTCAAACCGAAAGGCATAGCAGTATAACAATAGATACCTGTTGGTGTCATAAAGGCAGTATCCTCCTGGTCAGAAGGCTCCATTTGAATCTGCTGAAATCCTGAGGATGCGTCCATGAAGGTCAACATTTCATGCCCGGCAGTGGCATCCACCATTGCATCAATGTGAGGAAGAGGAAATGGGTCTTTAGGGCAAGCCTTGTTCAAGTCTATGTAGTCTACACAGACTCTCCATTTCCCATTTTTCTTTTGCACCACAACTACATTTGCTAGCCATCTTGGAAACTTGACTTCTCTGATCATCTTGGATTTCACCAATCTTTCAACTTCCTCTTGGATAATTGTATTCCGCTCAGGAGCAAATTTCCTTCTTTTTTGCTGAACAGGCTTGAACGACCTGTCAATTCCAAGCTTATGAGTGATAATGTCCTTGGATATACCTGTCATATCCTCATGTTTCCATGCAAACGTTGACATCCTGCATTTCAAAAAGTTAGTTAATTGTTCTTCAATATCTTGAGGGATATTGGTTCCCACGAGCACCGAGATATCAGGATTATCCTGATCCAGGATAATTCTCTTCACATCCTGCTTCGGATCCTCCACGATATCCTGGGCCCGCATCTTTAATTGCTATGCTGTACTAGGTTTGGTTGAGGATTTCATCGAGGATGTGTAGCATTCTTTCGCCTCCTGCTGGTCACTATCAACCTTGACAACCCCCCAAGGGGTAGGGATCTTGATGCATTGGTGATATGTTGATGGCACAGCCTTCATATCGTGAATCCATGGCCTTCCTAGTATGATGTTATAGCAGGATAGAGAATCCATCACACAGAAACGTTGTATTGAGTTGACCCCTTCAACATATACTGGTAACTTTATCTCTCCCACTATGTTCCTAGCCTCTCCACTGAACCCAACAAGCACTGTGGACTTCGAAGTGATATCCATTGGAGATACATTCATTCTCTTCAGAGTACCTAGTTGGATTATGTTGATGGAGCTGCCATTGTCTACCAATATCCTGCATACAAAATGGTTAGCCACATATAATGTTATTACCAGAGCATCATGATGAGGATCCTGGACAGTATCCCTGTCATCACCATCAAATGTGATCACTTTGTCAGTTGTGAGGGTAGTCATCCTGACAGGTTTGTCTCCCCTTTCGGCCTTGGCTTCTTTTGCATGTCTCTTGGCCGCCGAATACGAAGTCCCACAAATGTCGGATCCTCCCGAAATAAAGTTGATTATCTTGGCATCCGCGGGAGGTGATGTTGCTCGCTCAGGATCCTTCTCAGTATCCTGACCCTTATTCTTCTTTCTTCCTAAGAGATCCTTCAGATATCCCTTGCTTAGAAGATAGCTTATTTCTTTTCTTAGAGCAATGCAATCCTTAGTTACATGTCCGAAATCTTCATGGAAAGCACACCATTTTGACTTATCCTTCCAATCAGCTTTTTGTTGATTCTTTCGAGGCAACCTAGCCTTGTCTCCTAAACCCTGCATGGCATACATCAATTCAGGAATGTTAACAGAAAAGCAATACTCAGATAATTCAGGATATTCTTCAGGATCCTCATCTTCAACAACATTCACTTTCTTGTTTTCATTTCTACCATATGGCTTAGAGCGATATGGCTTAAATGAGGATTCTGACTTCCTGTTAGTCGACTCATAGGTGTTGGATGAGTTCATCCTCTCTTGCATCTTTTTGTCATCCTCCAACCGAATATATCTTAGAGCTCTGTTTCGGGCTTCATCCAAGTTCCTGCATGGGTTCATCACAAGGTCTTGGTAAAATTGAGAATCTTTTTGCAGCCCCATCTTGAAAGCTTGAACAGCTGTTGCAACATCAAGATGTGGGATTTCTAAGGATTCCTGGCTGAACTTGTTCACATAATCTCTTAAGGATTCCTGTGGTCCTTGAGTTATCCTGTAGAGATCACTCGTTAGTTTTTCAAAACTTCGACTACAAGAAAATTGACTATTAAATAAATTCACTAGGTGAGCAAATGATGTAATCGAATGAGGAGGAACATTCAGGAGCCATTTCAAGGCTGATCCTGTTAAGGTAGAACCAAAACCCTTGGACAAGCATGCTTCCTTGAGCTCCGAAGGGATAGGGTTAATCTCCATCCTTTCCCTATACTGGGCAATATGCTCTTCAGGATCCGTAGTTCCATCATAAAGCTTCATGTTGGGGGTTTGAAATCTCTTTGGAATCTCAGCATCACAGATAGGATATGCAAAGCGAGATATCCTGTGGCTGTCTTGGGACACTTCCGGGATTGGCTGGACCACTCCAGGCACACTGGATATCATGTCCTTCAACTTCTGAAGCTCCCTAGTAAATGCTGATGTTACACCTGTATCCTGCAAAGATCCACTATTGTTAGCAGCATGAGTATTATTATTATTTGACACGTTACCAGTCTGAGGATTCTGGCCATATCCTGAGTTCCTCAGAGTTGACATCCTGACCGAGGAGGGTATTTCGGGAGTATGGTTCTGAGGAAGGCTGGGCACAATATTCCCCCTATTATCCTCAGTATACACAGCCGAACTAAAGTTCAAAGTTCTGGGTTGTAATGGAGTGACGATATCCTCAGCAGATCTGCTCGAGCCAGACTTCAGGAGTTGTATTTCCCTCAACAGCATTTGGTTTATTTCCTGTTGTTGCCTCATTTGTTCCTGCACACTTCCAAACAAGGTTATAATTTCATCATTAGAAGCTAAAATGGGAGCAGATCCCTGAATACTTCGAGTGGGGATAACATCCTGAGGTTGTGAAGAAGATTGCATCCTTGGTGGAGGTGGTAAAAAATTACCGAAGCAATTAAGTGATCAAATTAGTTAAGTGAGGTAGTGTGCTAAAAAAGTGTGTTGAAAATATGTTGGTTAAGTTATTTGGAAAAACAATATTCAGGATACGGCTCAGGATATTGAGCTGTATCTCCGATCAAACAATGAGCAAAAAGTAAAGGGGACGACACAAGATGTACGAGGAAAGCCCTTGATCAATTTAGATCGCCGACACAAAACCTCGGGAGCTGACAATTGCAGCTGCCTTGTTCTTCTTATTGCTTTAAACTTCAGGATACAGTGCAGGATATCGACCAGATCGCTAAGTGTTACAATGATTTTGTGTGAAAGTACAAATTACGAGAGAACAAGTGTTAGAGTGTAGTGAGTGTGATTGCAGTGTCCTATTCGATCTGATGTTCCTCCTATTTATAGTAACGAAATACAAACAAATATTCCTATAAATATGGGGTGCTCCGAATATTTCATTATTAACGTTGTAGACCGAGTAATACGGCTTCAACGTCTTTATTTGAACGACTTGGACCGAGTCTTCCGTGGAATAAGTCCTCGTGAACGTTGCCAGCTTCTAACCCGCGTACCTGCACATAATCCGTTAGTAATCCTGAGGATACCATTCAGGATGTTACCAATATCCTGAATTAGCATCCCGGATGTGAACATATATCATATAACCAAGATATAACCCAAGATATTTCCCAGGATATTAGCTCAGAAATTAGTCCACAACAATTAACAGTTGAAGGTTTCATCTCAAACCGAGACCCATCCACCTCCAACTATTATATTGTTCAAAATGAACCGTACTAACTGATGACCAAGGGCTTCCTCCTGAAACTCAGGATCCCTCCACCTTTGGCCATCATATTTGTTATGGGTGAAATTCTGAGCCCATATCATGAATAATGTCTTAAATTATATCTTGATTATATGATGACTGTTCATGCCCGGGATGCTGATTCAGGATATTGGTAACATCCTAACATGGTATCCTGAGGATCACTAACGGATTATGTGCAGGAATGCGAGTCCAAGCTTGTAACGTTCATGAGGACCTTTTCCCTAGAAGACTCGGTGTAAGTTGTTCGAAGAAAGACGTTGAAGCCGCTTTACTTGGTCTCCAACGTTAACTAAGGAATATTCGAAGGCATCACCCATTTATAGGAATTTTTGATTTCATTTCTTAGCTATAAATAGACGGATTTATCAGATCGAATAGGACACAACAACACTCACTGTTCTCATACACTTCTACTCTCTCGCAACTTTCATTTTCTAAAAAAAGCATTGTAACACTTAGCGATCTGATCAATATCCTGCACTGTATCCTGAGGATTGAAGTAGTAAGAAGAACAAGGCAGCTGCGATTGTCAGCTCCCGAGGTTTTGTGCCGCTCGATATCCTGAACCGTATCCTGAAAACTGTTTTTACAAACAACTTAACCAACATATTTTCGATACACATTCTTAGCACACTACCTCACTTAACTAATTTGATCACTTAATTGCTTCGGTAATTTTTGACCAAAACAATTTGGCACCCACCGTGGGGCAAGTGGTGCTATTTCTACTAAAAGCTTTTGCAAAATCGTTACTTGGTTTTCTATTTTCAAAACTTTTTACCGCACTATTTTCAATGGCCTCAAGATCAAACATGAGCTCCTCCACCGTGTCTGCTACAACCTCTGCTACAATTGGTTCGGTGCTTCCACCACCTCCTCCAAGGATGCAAGCCTCTTCACAACCTCAGGATATTATCCCTACTCAGAACATTTAGGGATCTGGTCCTGTTTTGGCTTCTAATGATGAAATTCTAACCTTAT